>JARHVA010001372.1:460000-752500 GCA_037957365.1 Torreya grandis
ATCTCATATATTTCATTGTTTCAAACAACCACTAACACTTCTCTTCAATTCACCTATGTATTTGCAGTCATGCAACTGATAAGCTCCTACAAGCATGTTTAGGTGAATTGAAGAGAAGTGTTAGTGTTTATTTGAAACAATGAAATATATGAGATTAAATATATATACATACATTATATATATATATATATACATATATATATATATATACATATATATATATATATACATATATATATATATATATACATATATATATATATATACATATATATATATATATATATATATATATACATATATATATATATATACATATATATATATATATACATATATACATATATATATATATATATACATATATATATATATATACATATATATATATACATATATATATATATATATATATATATATATATATATATACACACACACACACACACACACACACACACACACACACACACACACACACACACACACACACACATATAATCTCATATATTTCATTGTTTCAAACAACCACTAACACTTCTCTTCAATTCACCTAAACATGCCTGTAGGAGCTTATCAGTTGTATGACTGCAAATATGAGGGTTTTCTTCTTATTTTAAACTATAGTGATCTAAAAAATATTTTAGAGTTTATTCATGCTTATATTTATCTCATTACAACCTTATATCCTTTTACATTACATCATACATGTGCCTTTAGATCATCTTGTTTGTAAATAGGTTGTAGGTGGTCATTTAGGCCTTCTTATCTATGGGTCACCAAAATTAATTCCCTAGACTAATCAAACCTTCTTGATGTGATTTTTTCCACTTTAAAATATTATTAAAATTTTATTTTAACCTCTATCCATATTATTGGCTCCTAAAAACCTTCATCATCAACCCCTTTTACTTCTATTACTTGCAGGCTTATACGCAGTCATTTGGCCTGAATCTTATCTTCTCTCTTGTTTTGGATTTTTGACTATAAATTTAGGGCATTTTTTTAATTCTATGTATAATGGAATATTTTTTAATATACTTTAATTTAATCCAATATATTCCAATTATATTTAACATACACTTGAGGTCTTCACAGTCTTCCTTTTAGGCTCTCACAACCATCGTAGTTCACATAGTCCATTTGTATGCAAGGTGAATTGAGAGTTGAGATTTCATAGGTGTTTATGGTAAATTTATAACCATTATATAAAATTAATAGATTAATTTTGAGCTCCATAAAATTTTTATGAGTTTTAATTTCTTGTAGAAGTACAATTATGCATGCTATATACATTGTATTTCTTTGAATGCACTTGGATCTCCTTCCCTCACTGTTGGCTTCATCAGTTTGGTTATCAATCCTTTTGGATAATTTATAAAAGGTAATTATTAAATTATATAATGATTTTTTCATACCATATGCATTCCCACAAATTCATTTAATTCCAATCTTGACCTACAGGTTTGGAAACCTATAGGTTCACAATCTTCTCTTTGGACTTGGCTTGAAGGAAGAGATTATAATCCTTGAATCCAATGATTTTTCACTTGTAATACCTTATTTTAATGATATTAAATGATATTTATTATGTTAATTCTCCTTTAATGGTCTTGGATAATAAAAATATACCTCTATTTCATAAGTCTTCTCCACTATGGTTGTTAGTTCAAATAGTTCAGCTTACGCTTGCATAGCTACCAATCTTTATTAAATTTCATGCCTCCAATGATGATTATAGAGGTTTGATTGATGTTTATTATATTTTATCAACTATTAAATATCCCATTTCATCCATTATATTCAGCCAAAACACCTCAATTCCTTTAGACTTGATTGTCTTATTTAAATTAGCAGATGAAGACTATTAGACACTACACCAAACATGAACATGAGTAACCTTGATATAACATGATACTAGAGGGGAAAAGTAATGTTAAAGAGACCCTTTAAAATCATTACCATGTATTCACTAAGATTTATAACTCTACATTTCAAGAAAACTGACACTAGTGGGGTTTTGAGTCACCTTTGTACACCCTTAAATTCTTAATGATTGTTCATAGATTTAAGGGGCTTAACCAAAAAAACAATGCCACAAAGTAGAAGGAAATTAAGGTATCATAATTTTTAAAATATCTTGGGTTTCAAATTTCTCTCTCATCAGAGTGTCATCCATAAACTCTTTGGCCTTTTGAGGATGCCAAGGAGCTCAATGGAAAAAATAGGTTTTCTACCTTGTTTGACTCTATAGATCCATGTTTTCCATGGATTTGGGTTTGAAAATAATAGGGGAATCCTTGGAGGAGTTTTTATATTGCCCATACATGGGAAACTTTTTCAAGATACTTCTAAAATCTTTTTTTCATTAGGAATCTACCTATTCTTCACTTTGAAACTATTAGAGATGGTGAACCAAGTGTCTATTCAGCCTCTATTTACTTGTACAAAGGTATAAAAATGTATCAAAACATTTTTCATCTCTATTTCCCTACAAATATTTCAATATATCTTCACATGGCCATTAGAAAGTGATAAATATGTAGTTTAAAATAAGTCCCAACATTGAAAAATAGTTATTTAAGACATTTGGAGGACATGTATGAACATGTTCAACATGATTTCATTACCAAGGTGTTATATGATGTAAAAATATACCTATTTAAGGATAAAACCTTCATATTTTCTTTTCTTAGCAAGTATCATCTCAACATTGAAGTGTATAATAAGACTAGAATGGATGAAATACCTTGATTTATCAGAACTACCTTAATCTCTCTAAATTGTTTGGATTACAATGTGATCAACTTATTATCTTTGTCTGTTGGTCAAATTGGCTAGATTTAGATTATGTTTGTTCTTGAAAGGGTCACTATCAGGGAGAAGCTACAACAATCAATATACTCTAATACCAGTTGTTAGGTGACCCTTTATCCAATGGAAGCACAATTGATTACTTTCTTATAAGCAATTAAACACGGAATTATACCAGAATGATAAAGTAACTAGAAACTTGAGACAGCAAAGAATTTGAGAGATAATACACACTCTTGTATTAAATATTACTAGAAGAAAATACAATAAGGAAGATGCCACTTCTTCCTCCACCTCAAAGGCTTGCCACACCTCAAGACCTTCTTCCCTCTCTCTCTTGCTCAACACAAAACCAATTCTACAACCTGAGTTGCTATCCCTCCTTGAATGCTTCAGCGGATCTCCTTGACCTTACACCTGTAGATCTCCTTGACCTTGCTTGCTTCAATGCTTTTTTACTTGCCTTCTTGATTATTACAATACATGTCTTATGGGTCTTTAAATAGAATCCCATACTTACAAAAATAGAACTCTAACTACAATAATTAGACATGCAGCTCGTGACTATAATTAGTCATTTGACATGCAAACACTCGCTTCACTTAACTGACTGTTCGTCAACAGCAGTTTTGGAAATACACAGGTGACCGACGTCAGTCCCTACTTGCCTGGTGCTGCCGATGTTGGCCGACCTCCTGCCGTCACCAGTTTCCTTCTCCACTGCCTATGACTGACGTCGGTTATACTGCCGACACTGGTTCCTCTGGTTCTGTAACATCCTCTTCTTGTGTCTGCAAATAGTTGAAGCTTTTAGCTCCACACCCTAACAGTCACTGCCTTGTATCCTTGAGCATGATTCCTCCTTGACTTGACTTCACACTTAACCTTAAAATTTTCAAACATACGTTAAATAATGTCAAAAACATAAATAAGATCATTGTAATCATATAAAATGTGAAATTGGATGACTTAGTCATGGATAATAGCACCCAACCTATAGGTCCTCTTTCTTGCTCATGTAACCCTTCTCAGCTAGATTTTTAATGATTCCTAATCAATTTTAGCTTCTTAGACTTAGATTTTTGAGACCTAGACAACCTTATTGGACCTATATCCATCCCCCTAGGTCTCATCTTCATAGGATAATAACACCCAATTTGGATAGGAACACCAAAACTTAGGGGTGTTTCATTTCTGATGCTGTTGTCCAAGTTCACTTTAGCCTCAAACGGTTAGATTCTACCAAATACTTATATTTTCCCCTATTAACCTAATGCAATCTCATCTAACCCATGATCATCAGTTTCACTATAAAAATCCATTCAATATCCATTTATAAGGGTTCACACTCATTCATAGGAAATAAGAAATAATACAAACAAGTATACTTAAGCACTCTTCCTTATTCTTTGCATAAATCCTTCAAAAATCAATTCAAGCCTATTCAAGGACTCATACTAGTCCCTTATCGTCCAAAGTACATTAAAATTTTGCATCTAGTTACATACATCACACAATTGCACCAAGCACTTCAAATGGGAAAACTATATTAGCTTGATCCCTCTTTGGAGTATTGGTATGTAGGTAGTGTGCCCACACATAGGGTGTGAAGTGTGTCTAGCGTATCATTTACACACTAACCTCTCATCTCTTTCCCAAGTTTGATACTCAAGGTCAAGTACTAGGAGATCCTAAGGATTTTGAAGATTGAATTAGACACATAATGAGCTCTGCACAGACCTAGGCTTTAATATTTCACTACTAGGGTGTCACAAGCCTACCAAGTAGAACGCAAAAAAGCCAAACCACCAGGAGAACATCACCAAAAGTGGACACCAGCATTGGAATTGGATGTAGCACCAAGTAGTAGGGTGTCCTAAGTTTGGTGCTCCTTTAAAAATGTGTTTAAAGAGAACTTGTTGTAAAGAGAACTCTTAAAAAGGATACTAAGAGTAGCTGATAAAAGAGAAATTCAAGAACTCTTAACCAAACATCAAGAAATATTTAAAAACTTTGAAATGTGTTTAAAGGTTTTATAATATGTTGTAATAGACCAAGTGCTATAAAGTGAAAGTACTGAATATAAGAAATGTAAAGTCCAAAAAAATAGTGATTTATAATTTGTGCAAAAAAGATACTAAGCTATCAAACATGTAAGGTGATACCTCAACAAGTAAAAAGGAGATAGTATATGTAACTATGGTTTTTTGAAGAATATTATTTGTAAAATACTATGAACTTTTGAATTTTAAATTGATTTTCTAAATTAGATATGCAACTAAATTTTTATAAAATAATGTGAAGAGTACTAAAAAATAATTGAGAATGTATTTGATACAACTAGGGTTTAAAAGATTTTTTTTGAAAATTAGTATAATAATTTTAAAACTTTAGTGAGTTTATATAATTTAGCTTGAAAAATTTAGGAAAAATTAATTTTTTTCTAAAATTAGTAATATATTTTTCCTAGTGGTTTGAAAGTGTTTGTATGCAAATAGGACTTAGTATGTGCAAACTAGGGTTTGGGTGAATTTCTTAAAAATATTTCAATTAACTTGTAGTTTTTTAATTTTAAATTTAAAAAAATCAAGAAAATATTGAATAAAATTAGAAATAATTAGCCCTAGGGTTTTCATGGTTTTTGTGTATAAATTTGAAGTAAGTCAGGTTCACCAAATGTTTTATTCTTTTTAGGAATTAGGTGTTCAATTCCTAAGAAAATAAAGGTCTAAGTAAATGTAAATCAATAATTAATATGTATCAATTAGCCTAATAATTTTTTTAAACAAATATGTATTTTAGATTTTCTAAAAAAAGTAAGAAGTGCAAAGAAATCAAACTTAACTTATTCTTGGTTGAAACAGATGATGCAGGGTCTAGACATTATTGTGTAAGGATGGCAAAATGTCATAAACAGGACCTAAAACTCTGTTTCTGGATTGGAAAGGAGCACCAAACTTATGACACCCTACTACTTGGTGCTATGTCCAATGCCAATTTTGGTGTCCACTTTTGGTGATGTTCTCCTGGTGGTTTGACTTTTTTGGGTTCTAGTTGGTAGGCTTGTGACACCCTAGTAGTGAAATATTAAAGCCTAGGTCTATGCAGAGCTCATTATGTGTCTAATTCAATCTTCAAAATCCTTAATATCTCCTAGTGCTTGACCTTGAGTATCAAACTTGTGAAAGAGATGAGGGGTTAGTTTGTAAATGATACTCTAGACACAATTCACACCCTGTGTGTGGACACACTGCCTACATACCAATACTCCAAAGAGGGATCAAGCTAATATAGTTCTCCCATTTGAAGTGCTTGGTGAAATTGTGTGATGTATGTAACTAGATGCAAAATTTTAATATACTTTGGATGACAAGGGACTAGTATGAGTGCTTGAATAGGCTTGAATTAATCTTCAAAGGATGTATGCAAAGAACAAGGAAGAGTGCTTGAGTATACTTGTTTGTATTCTTTCTTATTTCCTATGAATGACTGTGAACCCTTATAGATGGATATTGAATGGATTTTTATAATGAAACTAGTGATCATGCGTTCGATGAGCTAGCATTAGGTTGACACGGGAAAAGATAATGATTTGGGAGAATCTAACTATTTGAGGCTAAAGTGAACTTGGACAATAGCATCAGAAATGGACCACCCCTAAGTTTTGGTGTTCCTATCCAAATTGGGTGTTATTATCCTAGGAAGATGAGACCTATGGGGATGGATCTAGGTCTAATAAGGTTGTTTAGGTCTCAAAAATCTAAGTCTAAGAAGCTACAATTGATTGGGAATCAATAAAATTCTAGCTGAGAAGGGTTACATGAGCAAGAAAGAGGACCTATAGGTTGGGTGCTATTATCCATAACTAAGTCATCCAATTTCACATAAAAGAGAACTTCAAGAACTCTTAACCAAATGTCTAGATATGCATGATGACATGATTAGAATTTTACAAGAAGAACAATAAAAAGTAATCAATAGATAATTTTATCAAACCATAGAGCAGCCACTTATGAATGACACTATTGGAGCAACTATCTTAATAACCCCTATATTAGCCCAACCTTCCTCTATGCCACTAGTTGTAGATAGTACATCCATATTTCCTAGTGTGACAACCCTTATGCAAGAGATTTTATCTCTTCCATATAAGGTGCAAAATCTTAATCAAGGTACCACTAGACTTATGTAGAATTTGGATTCTTTTGATCTTGTACACTTTGGCCATAAGGTTTTATTCAACACAAGCTTACTCTTTATGATGGCAAGGGTGATCTAGAGACACATTTGAGAGCTTTTCATGTAGCATGTTTGGATTATGTACCCACTGACTGGCTAATTACCAAACTCTGTCCATGGAGCCTAAAGGATTATGATCTATAATGGTTTTATAGTCTACCAAATCATTCAGTCATAGCTTTCAATCCTTTAGCAGACATGTTCCTAGCACATTTCAGTATCAACATTGGACACAAGGTTTCATATGCAAAGATTGCACAACAAAAAAAAGGTCAAATGAGCCTCTCATGGATTATGTTCTTAGATACAAGACTATTTTGGCTAAGCTATCTCCACAGTTAATCAAGAGCTAAAAAACATCTTAAAATAGAGCCTTCTACTAGTATTTCAAGAATTGATTATGTTCAAAATATTCTCTTCCTTCACCAAATAATGTCATACATATAAGGGAAGAGAAGTCAAGTTAATCTCAATAAGGAAAAATCAAGTATTCAAGTACTCTAGACACAAAAATATAAGATTAATAGAAAAGTGCCATATAAGGTCAAAATTAGTGACAACAAAAATCATAATCAACCAATAGTCAATGTAGCTTCAGATCCCCCTTAGCGTGTAGTTTTATCATCACCTCCTCAATGTGCACTTACCAATATACTAATTTCTCCAGCCAATGTTATATAATAGTTATTAGAATGTAACATTATCACTCTCCCACCTATTTGGGAATCACATCTAGCAAATCCTCTTCCATAGGGATATGATCATCATGAATTTTGTGATTTTCATAGGGCACCAAGCCACACCACAAATAGATGCATTAGTTTGTGACTTAAGATATAAGACTTGATAGATGATAATCTACTTGATCTAGGCACTTTAGTTGAGCCTCCAAAGACGAATCTAACAAAAGATAAATCTTTGAAAATATTTCTAGATCCATTTCCACAACATTCAAAATAAGATAAAGAGGACACATCAGGTGTTCATCATACATACCATACACATCCTCCACCAGTTACATACCAGGCACCTTCAATTGAGGCACATCCTTTGAGATGTATGATAGGTGTGTATAAGTCTAGAGTTCTAGCTAGGAATTTGATATATTTTTCAAATTAGGAGATTATGGAGGATGATACAGGTTACAATGCACTTTTTATCAGAACACATATCCATAATCAACCTATCCACTATATACCCATTAACAATGGTTCCATTCTCAATATGTGCACCTTCATAATACTAAAACATTTGTGTTTCTCAAAGAAAGATATCACTCTGATCAATACAGTTATTAGTGGGTTCAATGGGCATATTTAGAGTTCATTAGGTGAGATAGTAATTCCACTATAGGTTGGTCCTACACATATGGCCACATCATTCACTATAGTTCCTAGTATAGGAGTTTTTGACATACTACTTGGTTGACCATGGATTTAAAAACTCAAGGTAGTAAATTTTAAAGTTCACATATGCATGAAGTTCATTCATACTAATCAGGTTATTATAGTTGGTGGACTTTCTTATGAGTCACCACTCACCACTTTAGAGCCATCTACCAACTTCTAGTCACCAAATATAGTTCTTTTACTGGTTTTAGCTTCTCCTTCAGCTTGTGTTCTAGTTCCACTTTAGGTTCAACCATAGTTAAAACATCCATCACTAGTATAGAGAGTGCATATACCCCCATATCTTCAAGATTATAGATGGCTTCCAATGATAGTATTCACACCTAGAGTAGTTACACTAAGATCTCATACAGCTATATAGAGAGCACCTATTTATTGACTACCTTATCCTACTTCCATATGGGTCACTAAGGCCCTATAGTTTTATCTACATCTTATATTTCTAGGGGGACCCCACATTTAACTTCCACTACAGAGATTTTAGAGTAGTTATAGCATACACATATTTTAGCTTCATAATCTTAGTCATACACATGTGCCTCATTATCATGCATGATTTAGTTGTTTGACATAGGACACTAGGATAGGGATTCTCATTCGAGACTCATTGATTAATATCATTTATTATTATTTATTCTTATATATAGTTCAAATATTTAAAAAAAAATACAAAACATTAATTTTTTTGAAATGCCAAAAACATTTTGATTATATGCATTATCCATGCTTTGCATTACTACTATCATGTTAGGACTTTCATTTGTTTTTTCATGTGATTATATGTTGATTTTATACATTAACATGTGCCACTTGATATTATTTGAGTGTGTGTAGTGGCATCCAACTCCTTGATTGCTTCATTCTACCCACTGAGAGGGATTCCTACTTCTACATTTGAGACATAAATTATTATACACACCCATTGAGGGCATTTCTACATAACTACACCATCCAAGTTATGTCATTCCTACACCACAAACTCTTATTTATCATGTTGATTCATATTATTAAATAGCTTACATAGAATACTATATCAACATCTCACTAGTATCTAGCACTTGTGTATTTCTTAGCATTTACCTAGTTTTGTACTACACATGTTTTTCATAATTTCACATTTTCTCTAATTAGTTATATGTGTTTGTTTCTTCTAGTTATTGCATGTTTTATCTACTTGCTTAGCATATATTATATGGTTGAATTTATAATTCATGTTTGTCTTATGTTTGTGTCTTAGTATATTTTCTAATGTACTTCAATTCTTTTTCATGTGTGTACCTTAAAACATTTTCCAATGTCCTTTATTTGTAATCCTCTTTGTGCTTGTGGCCCATGTGCCAATTTTGATTATTTCACTTATATGCGTATGTGGCATTTAAATAGGCATTTCATGTTTGTTTCTAGTTTGAGTGACATATGCCCATGTCCCTTGTTTGCATGGCCCCTTGGCCCATCTAGTATGCTTCTTCTTTCTTATTTTTTTCTTGTTGCTTGTCAACTATGTTCAATGTCATGATCCATATCACGAATTTTATTTTATTTCTTGGATGCCATGATGGAAATCATGCTCCATATCTCCAACTAACAACTAACAATTAACATTTCCAATTCTAGTTCATTACTTTGCATATGCTTTCACATTATTTCATCTATCTAGGCATACCCCTATTGATCTAAAAATATCTTAGTACAAACATTTGCTATATCTTGAAACATATATATATATATTCAGATTATCACACTTGCATGACTCTTTTCTTCTGAGGGCAGCCATTGTAGGTTTATCATTCCTACCCTCAGAAGAGGGTGAATCAAACAAGGGATTTATAATAGAGATAAATCCTCTTGGAAATCAAAACAACAACATTTAGAAAAATTATCATAAAATCCAAAGGTCAAACCAATCAAATTAGAGTAGAAAAATAGAAATAGTCTCATATTAGTAGTCATTTTTCACACCAGACAATAGTGCCAGAAATGGATAGTGGTACCAAAAATGGATAGTAGCACCAAAAATAGGGGTTTAAATAGTTTGGGGCTCATATCTAGGTATAAAAACAATCAAGGTTTCTATAAATAGGGAAAAAATTAGTTCAGGGATAGTTTTTGTAGTTCTAAATCCTTTAGATTTAAAAGTTTCAGCATAGTTTTCTCAGATTAATGCATGGCATGATGATTATCAATTTTAGTTCAAATTGATTATTTATCATAAATTCTATATTATAATCCATCTTCTATACATTAGTGATTAGGATCAATGTGCATGGTACATTGGTCTTCTTTTATTTTCAAGTTGAGTTTATTCTAGGCATAATTAGCAGTTGTGTGCCTTACTCCATATGTAGGTGGTTAGAATCACATTGAAGTTAAAATTTCATTCAAGTATAGATTTATAAGTACCTGAGTTTTATATTTGGTTTTTATATAAGCCTAGTACATCAATTTTGGAGTGGCTTTTATACAATCCTAATCTCCATCTTTTGAAATGGCCAAGAGTGGTCTAGTTTCTAGCACACATTTTGTTATCCATGCCACAATGTTATATTTATAGCACATTCATGGGATCTAAAAGCCATCTCATATGACATTTATTCTATACCAGTATCACTTCATAGCTTCACTTCACAAGTCAATGATAGAGCTAAAGGGCCAACCTTTGTATTCTTGAGACACCTATTTACAGGGATTGGACATATAGTCCAGACATTGATTAACACATTCATGATTCATTAACTTCACTTAGTTAGTGATGATAAATACAAATGGATAGCCTTTACATTCTTGAGCCATATTTTTTGTATTTGATCAGTCAGCTCCATTCATGATATTAATCTTGATTCATCACATAGTACAATCCAACATCACAATAGGTTTTGTATTGGTTCACATACCTAGTGAGGTGTATTCATTCCTTTCTTTTCCTTCTATCATATTTTGTACATTATTATTTTAGATATATTGTATCTAGAAATAAATGATCTCCTTCATGTTTTTTATAGATTCACACATTACATCATGCTCTCTCTATGCACATCTAACATCACATAACTTTATGAACTTCTCCCTTATAGATAAGTTTAGGTATGATTTATATGTTTTCTTTATCCTAGTATTTCACTTTACTACACCACTAGAATAAAGGGGTGGAAAATGTAATCATATAAAATGTGAAATTGGATGACTTAGGCATGGCTAGTATCATGCAACCTATGGTCCTCTGTCTTTCTCACTCAACCCTTTTTAGCTAGACTTTCACTAGTTCCCAGTCACCCATAGATTTTTGGACTTAGTTGTTTGAGACCTAGGCAGCCCTCTCAGACCCAAATCCACCCCCACATGTCTAATCCTCCTAGTAAAATGGTACCCAATTTGGATAGGAGCACTAGAAATCAAGGGTGTCTTATTTATGGCACTATTGTCTAAGTTCAATTTAGTCTTAAATGGTCAAATTTTCCTGAATCCTTATCTCTTCCCCTATCAGCCTAATGAAAGCTCATGTAACCCATGATCATTATTTTCCATATAAAATTCCATTCAATGTCCATTTAGAAAGGTTATCACTTAGTCATAGGAAAAAAGAAAGAATATAAGAAAGTATACTCAAGCACTCTTCCCTATTCTTTGCATATAGCCTTCCAAGACCAATTCAAGCTTATTCAAACCCTCATACTAGTCCCTAGTCATCCAATGTACATTCCATTTTTTCATCTAGTTGTATATATCACACAATTGCACCAAGTAATTGAAATGGAAGAACTAAATTAGCTTGATCCCTCTTTAGAGTATTGGTATGTAAGAAACTTGCCCATACATGGGTGTGAAGTATGTCCAACATATCCTTTGCACACTAACCCCTCCTCTTCTTCCAAATTTTGATACTCAAGGTTAAGTAGCAAGAGCTCCTAAGGGTTTTAAAGATTGAATCAGACACATAATTAGCTCCACACAGACCTGGGATTCAATATTTCATTGCTAAGGTATCACAAGAATGCCAATTAGAACCTAAAAAAGCTAGACCACTAGGACAATAACACCATAAGTGGACTATAGTACCAAGTAGTAGGGTGTCTTGAGTTTTGTGCTCCTATCCTATCTAGAAACAGAGTCCTAGGTCTTGTAGTTTGTCATCCCTAAAAATTAATTTCTAGACACTACATATTTTGTTTTAGCCTAAAATAAACTAAGTTTGATTTCTTTACACTTCTTACTATTTTAAAAAAACTTAAAATACATATATATTTACATTAATTAGTAAGCTAATTGAGACACATTAATTTTTTGATTTATATTGACTCAGACCTTTATTTGCTTAAGAATTAAACACCTAATTCCCAAAAAGAATTAAAAAACTACAATGAATGACCAATATATGAAATTCATTATCTATCAAAAAACTTAAAATCAATTACATCAAAATTTTTAATGACACCCATTTATGGTGGCAAAATTTTGGTTGACATCTTTGGTGACCTCCTAGGATTGCATGTTTTCTATGCATCTAGACTAATGGCCTTGTCAATCCATTGTGAAATGAGGTCATGAATGCAACCTAAATTGAAGGAAAAATAAAAACTATACTTGATAACAACCTTAAAATAAATTGAAACTTAACTAATTCAAACACACACCATACACACACACACACGTGTCACAAAACACTTAGAAGAAGGACAATCAACCAAAATAAAATAAGTAACATGTACACAAAGCACTTAGAGGAAAAAAATCTACTCTAATTGTATAAAATCAAAATTTTAACCTTAGTAGCATGGTTTTACATGTATCCCACTGACTGAGATACTCAACTCTTCTCCATCAATATTTGAAAGTTGAAAACAATTGTGTTATTTTCAACCAATGAAAACATTGGGCTCACTCCAAAATGTATAAAACTTGGCATGATTACTAGGTTTGGCCCTATATTGATACCAATTCATCATAACATATCCCTCTTATTATATTTTTAAATATTCCTCTTATAAAATGTCTTCTTTACTTGGGCTTGGTGGTACTCCATGGTATACATAGCACAATTTCTTGTCTCCTATAAGGCAACCAATTCTCTTATCTCCATAGGATCACTCTCCATCATATCAAGATTATGATCCAACTCAAAGGCTGGTAGTTTAAGAGAAATAGGTAACTTAGCTTCTCTCTCATATACAAGAGTGTAGGGTGAGTTTCTAATACCCTTCTTGGGGGTGATCCTATTATCCCATAGAGTTCTCCTTAATTTGGTATGCCAAGTTATTCTATTATGTTTTATTATCATCTTAATGATTCTGATCAATTTCTTATTAGTGGAATTAGCTAGCCCATTCCATTAAGGGTAGTATTTAGAAGAATAAATTAGATAAATACCATGCTCAATATCCCACTCAATTGTTCTTACACCACCAAATGCTAAATCATTATAAAAAATTATTATCTAAGGCACTCCAAATCTATTCACTAGGCTTGCATCGAAGTCAATAACTAAATTTTCACTAGCCTCCTTAAGAGATATGGCTTCTAACAACCTTGTGAAATAATTAGTGGTTTCGGAACCCATTTATGCCTATCACTTTATTGTGTATTTATCATGCTAATGAAATCAAGACTGTATTGCATGAATGGTTGATCCACTTGAATAGGACTGAGAGAAAGGGATATAAGCCTTTTATTACCTATTAAAAATGCACACTTTTTAAAACCTCATTACCCATGCATATGAGTTTTTAAACAAACTAGGCCAATAGTATCCAACTCTCATTACTTTTATTGATGTTGTCTTAGGTGCAAAGTGATGTATAATTGGTCTATCATGTAATTATTCTAATAATTTATCAATCTGATCAATTTCAACACATGCCAATAACATACAATTAATATCCCTTATAAAAATAACTCAATCTCTAAGAACATAAGATATGGACTACAATATAAAGTATCTTCTCTTTGTTCTATCCAAACATATAGGACACTCATCCATTTGAAGGAATATTTCCATATCTTGTGTCCAACATGGAGAGAGTGAAGGTGAAAATTCATTAGGATCATCTTGAAATGCAAAAATAACCTCTTTTTATTCTTTAAGGCCTACTTCAAAGTGTTCACATATCCCTCTTCCTCTTACCAATTTAGTGGCCTTAATATCCACATCATACTCCATGACTTTGGTTATCCATCCATCACTTTTATCATTCAAATCCTTGTTCAAAAGTAAATCTCTTATTCTTGGGTGGGTCACCATAACACAAATATTATCATTAGACACCATATGCCTAAACTTATTAATGATCCTTATTATTAACAACACTTGCTTCTTAATGAAAGTGTATCTCTTTTCATACTCTTCTAGTCCTTGACTAAAGAAGGGAATAGGCTCCTAAAGACATTCACTTTTTTGATGCATCAAAATGGATGAGATGGTGTCAATTTTTAAAAATTAATACAAAAATAAATCCTTAGATAAATCAAGATTAATCAATGTTGGTGCTTGTGTAATGGCTTGCTTAATGGCATCAAAACTATTTTTTCCTTCTTTAGTCCAAAAAAAGGGTTGATGATTCTTCAACAAGGATGTAATAGGATTCACAAAGTTACAAAAACTAGGTATGAACCTTATAAAAAAGTTTATTTTCCAAAGAAAACTTTGTAAACATTTCTTATGCTTGGGCAAAGACAAATCCAATATGGCACTCACCTTTTCAGGATCTATAGCAAGCCCATCCTTGAAGATAATGTGGCCTAATAATTTACCCTCATGAGCTAAAAAAAACACATTTCTTGGACTTTAGAGAGATTCCATATTATCTACACCTTTAAAATTTCAATCTAAGATGAGCTAGGTGATCACTAGCATTCTATGAGAAAACCATTTGATTGATCAAAGCTTGGAAATCCATATCCATGTGTCTTTAAAATAGAGCCCCCACATTAGACAACTAAAATTTAATTATATTATATTAATATGGACCCCATTTAGTATTAAAATATATCTTATATTGATATTCTTCTTTCACAAAGACTTGGATGTAACCTAAATAGCCATCCAAGAGAGAGAAGTGTTGAGAACCTATAACCACTTGAATAAATTACTCCATGGAAGGTTAGGGATAATTTCCTTCCAATAAAATCCAATTCAAGTCTCTAAAATCCACACATAATCTAATATCTCCACTTTTATTCCTCATAGGAACTAGGTTGACAACCCTTGAAGAGTGCTAACATGGAATATGATTATTGATTCTATCAACTTAGTTAGCTCTTTTCTCACTAACATCTCAACTTTTGGATTAATGGGCCTTTATCTTTGTCTTATAGGATTATAATTTGGATCAATTTATATAGTGTTTTGGGATAATGTGTGATCAAATCCCTTAAGATAACTATATTCTCAAGCAAAGACATCAAGAAATTATCCACATAACAAATGCATCCCTCTCATCTAAAGTACACACCTTTCCAAGCTTAAGAAGCTTGTCTTTGAATATTTCCACCCTCTCATGGTGTTCCTCTTTGGTATACATGATTACCATATCCCTTTTAATTTGATCAATTTCATTTAATATATTCTTAAGAGTAACCAACCCTTTGGGAAGCTTTTAAGTTCTTAATTATACAATTTGATCTCCATATTGGTGATGCAATTTGGCTTGGTTTTTATAATAAAAATTAGCTTCTTGTTGAAGGACACATGTTACTTTATTTTCACACTAAAAAACTTACCAATTGACATCATTATAAAGTATTGATGGCTTTACTACCACCATGATATGTGATTGAATTTTTGAGTTCTTGACATCATTAGGGATGTTAAATTGAGCTCCCACTGAAGCTAACCTATTAGTATGTGGATAACTAGAAAACTATCTCCAAAAACTTGTACTTGATTCATTCCTATATTTATTACCCATTTAATCCCATGTATAATATCCTCATACTTAGTTGTATTACAATTACAACTAAATTAAAATATAATTGCAAAATAATACCTTTCATTTGAAGGAGAAACTAGCATAATACATGCCCTTACTTCTTTCTTGTTTCTTGAGCCATAAAAGAAAAAATTTCATAATCCATCACTATCTTCACTTGTCTTAGAAAGAAAGGGTATGGTTATACCTTATTCATGAAAATAATATACACCAATACCAACCTCTTCAACACATCTATATGAATCATACTCGTGATTTTCTACTCCCCACTCATTAAAGAAAATATATGATATGTATTCAAGAGGAAAAATTGGTTTTTGATTTTTAGGATGATCCTATTCAAAAATTATGGTGAAATTGACATTTAAATTTTTTAGATTGTATGGTTCAAGATGAAAATTAGACATAGGTTCAGATCTGACTATAACCTTAATGCCATATCGAGTTCTAAAAGCCATGTATGACCAATCAGATTATAAGTAACCTCCAATATTATTGATGAATTAGATTGATAATAAAAGAACAAAGTATGGTGGGAAATCCACTATAGCCACATATTTATCAATAGAAAATTTAGGACAAGCATGAATATTAAGTCTCAAACCTTTGATCACACAAACAGTCTTAGTTCCTAAATTGTCCAATAGTAATACACCTTTAGCATTAGGCTCATACTTTAGGCCTAATTTATCAACTATTTTTTTGTGCATCACTAAGCTAATTTCCCCACTATTTATCATGAAATTGTGTACTATGAAGTTTCCAATTATCACTAAAATAGAAAAAAGAGGTGGCTTACCATCTTTGCTTGGTTGACTGCACTCTCTTCTAGTTGATGTCTTTAGGAATTAGGGATTTGAAAATTCCTCTTGAAATATTTATCTTTGTCTAGGAAGAGCAAATTTATCCCACATAGGAATGGTTACATTCACATTCTTATTTTGGTCTACAATATTGATGCAGGAGATGCTAACTCTTGGTTGTTCTTTAGGATTTCCCATATTGTTCTAAGGCTAAATAGTTTGGGGAATTAAAGAACCCTTCACACTAGTATTTTTTTTTGTTTCTTGTTATTTATGATTGGAATTAATGTATCTTTCTTATTGGTACATATAAGGTATAGTGGCTACACTTTTAACCATCTCTTGAGCATCATCAATTTCCCTCATTTTAGACCTTATACTGGTTGTAATAGAAGTATCATTAGCCTTATTTGTGCCTCATAATTGATTGATTTAACAACACTCTCCCTCTTTCCAATTTACCAATGTGACATTTTATTGGACTTGATCTCTATTGGTCATAACATAATTTGAAACTTCAACTTCTTTCATAAAAGCAATGGTTCCATTTTGTGCCATACAAGCTTGATTAAACCCATCAACTTGATTAGAGGGATGATTCAGAGGTTGATCCCATTGAGAATAAAAATAATTATCTTGTACCAAGTTGTTATTAGTAGGTAATAAGGCCCTATAAGTGGAGGCAATGTTAAGATTATAGCTAGTATATGGCCTAACATTGGTAATCTACCCTTACTCTTGAGAATTACCTTCGAAAGGTTGCCTATTGGGGTGCCATATCTAATTAGATTGGTATGGAGCTTGATAAGGTATATGTAATTGGTTTTTATGCCTTTTATTTATTTCTATAACCTTTTTTTAAGGTTCATAAATAATCTTTCAACATCATTTGACTTGTTTGGTTGACTAAGAATAGTTAATTTATCATTGACCAATGTAAAAATAGGAGAAAGAGTGGGAGTAAGGGGTTACATATTAGGAAATAATGGCATAAGAGGCCTTAGGGATATATTTCCATCCTATATGAGTTTATTTTAAGCTTTGATGGTAAGATCATAGGCTTGTGATAAGGTCTCTCATCCTATGGATTTTATCGTAACAACTATGTAACTTTTCTATGCCTTGAGATAGAAGAGGAATGAAAAATTTGGAGTGGGTCTCACAAGAATTGGGATCGTATCCCATGCCATTTTTATCCTAAAATTTAAGTCTTTCATGAACTCTTGTGGGTCTTTCTTAATAGTATTCAATTATTCAGCTAGTGACAAATGTTCACTGTTGTCTTCAAAACTCTTACTCAACTTCTCTCCCAATTCATCCCATGAGTTGATTGAATTATGATCCAAATTACTATACCAATCCAAAATTTTTCCCTCAAATTATATTTTAAACAACATAATTTCTACATTCTCTTAGGTGACATTATGCATATTGTAAAAATTAGCCATATCTTGTCTATGCTCAATGGGTGTAACAGTGTTTTATCCACTAAAGTATGGGACATTCTTAAGTGCTTCCATAGGTATTTCATCATATTGTATAAGTTTTATAAGAAACCCACCACTAAAGGTCAGAAAAGGAAAATTTATATCCATATTGCTAGCCTTTGGAGATCTTGTAGTATATTGGAAGTCAAGCTTTCTTCTAGGTGTCTTAGTATAAGAGTATCGAGAAATCTCTTTCTTTTGATTGAAAATAAAGGAAATTAAACAAAATAAAAAGGAATAACTTTTTACCTTGAAATTTATATCACATTTGGCATGAAAACATAGCTTTTTGGTCTACTACCAAGAGCTAAGAACTTGTTGGAGTCACCAAATGCTACATGAAGGAGGTTGTTATAGCTACAAATTTGCCAAGACCAACAACAATCCTAGATAACCTTGTTCAAATTAACTCCCATGAGGTAGGTTATAACTATTATCTATCTAATTTGAACCCTTAGTAAGGTTTTTCAAGTCTTCCTAACTAGATGATAGTATGGGAACAATCCTAGGTTTTGGGTGACCTACCAAGTGGATTGAACCTCTAGGTTGGGCTAGCTCCCTTGTTGCTTTACCTAAAAAACTTATCACACTTGTAAAAAAAGGGATATAAATGAGATGATGATGATGATGACTATAATAATAATAATAATAATAATAATAATAATAATAATAATAATAATAATAATAATAATAAACATGGAGGTGATGCATAAAATATAGATTCCTCAACTTGTTATTGTTTTTATTATGAAATGATAAGTTACAATCTCATTTCATAACTTCAAAAAAACTCTTATCACACTAATTTTTCTATATGAAGGTTATGGATATTGAAACAGCTAATGTGATTAGTAAACATGGATAAGAGTAGACACTAGTGATGTTTGAACACTTAAACTAACAAACCATGTATTACACATCACATGACCTATGGAAATAAGACTAACTGATATAAAGGCATGAAAATGAAAGACAAATGCATGGAATTAATCTAACTATCACAAAAAATTCCTCAACAACTCAATAAAAATCACTATATGCAATATGAAAATAATATAACTCATCCTTAATTAATTTCAAAGGAAATTACAAGTCTTAAAAGTGGTAGGGCTTCACCATAACTAGCTTGAGAATACATTTAATGCCTTTTAAGGCTTCATTTATAGATGAATTAGAAGAAAAGAGAAAGATAGGACAAGAAAAGAACTCATGATATTACTATCATGATTGTATAAATTTAAAAATAGATAAAGAGTGAATCCAACATAAAAATAATGTGTTGTAATCTTCCCTTTTAGCCTTCTAGGATGTGTTGGAGTAACACTTCATAAGGGTGGCCTAGGAGGAATTCTTTTAAGTTTTGATGCATTATTAATCATAAATCCTTCTCATGGATATACCTATCTACTTATTGGAATAGTTATAAGATCCTCAGTCTACACTTGACACCATTTAAGATACTCTATGATAGCCTTGGTCTCTTCTAATGCTCCCTCTTATTAGTGATTTGAACTTGAGTTTCAAACTTCTTCATATTCCACCCCTTTTTCCATACGACTTGGTCATTCAATAAAAACCAATTTTTATGTCTTAAATATATCCACCATAGTTTTTCAACATATGTGAATATTTCATCAGGTCAAGGATCCTTTGTCAAGAATTGAAGAGTAACTTGTAGTTATAGTCTTCACACATGTTTAAAAAGATATTAATCAAAAGATTATCTTTGTGATGAAATCCTAAAATAACATAAAGGACTATTTTTAGGCATTTTATGACTATATGGTATATTAGATAGGTTCATAAAATGATTTTAAGGGATTTTTATAGATCTTTAGACCCCAACTTACCTTCACAAGGTTTGCAACTAGGCCTCTTGTGCTAGATAGTGAGACAATCCTCATAGGCTTAGTTTAAGGATTAAAAGCTTGTTTCAATCACCATGGAAATTATTTAAAATCATGTGTAGAGCCATGAATCCTCCTCAAATTCCTACTCATGATTTCATACTTATAAATAGGCTTTCAATCTGCCCTTCTTGAAGTTATATTGGTCATCTTTCTTGATTGAGGCTTAGTTGGCCACTTGTAACCTACAATATGTCCATATAAGCTTCCTAAATGGCCTAAATATGGTGGTATAATATTAATTTTAACTCAAAATCTCTCTAAAATTTATTAGGAGAGTTTCTCTAACTCAAAACCCTACATACAAGCTCAAAAAAGAGCTTTTCATGCCCTTTTCTATACAACAGTAGTTCACACGTGCCAAAAATATGTTTAATAAAATGCATATGAGATGCATATTGATCTTAAAAGTGTTTCCTGAGCCATTTATGTCCATTTTTATTTATTTTGGGTCTTATCTCATTTATAAAGTCACATTCAAGGTTTAAAAAGGGTTTTAGGGTCACTTAGCTTATTAAGGGTAGTTCCTAAAATTGAGGAGCCTAACTAGACAAAAAAATTGAAGTATATTGAGTGTAAAAAACCCTCCTTCCATGATAGTCTTATTATCCCATCCATCTCCTTATATGAATTCACACGTACTATAAACTAACCTTTCCAGCTATACATGCATGCCTGTGGATTTAAAGAGGATTATTTAGTAGGAAGATGCATCAAATTGTTTGGTTTGGATTTAGAAAATTATTTTATGGTGTGTGCTAGATATTATTAGTTATTAAATTTTTTTTTTATCAATTAATTGACCCTTCAATCTACTGAAATATGCCTTAAGCCCTGAACAAGGGTTTGTAACCTATCACACTAAAGTGACCCTAGTAGGCCTTTTCCAACATTATCTATCCTTCTCATTGGTTATAAATGTTATATAATCATATTGAAACATTTAATTCATCCTAATATACTCCTAAATAATCAATATATTCCAAAACATGCAAGATTCGTTCAATCTTCACCCACATACATGTGTGATCATTTAGGCCTTTTAGGCCTAAATAGCCTTTTTGACCCCTTCATTACCTTTATTTATCTTTAAAACTATATTAAGATACATTATAAACATAATAATTAAGTTCATATATCTCCTTAACTCTCCTCTACTTAATGGTTTCAAACAAACATCCACAATTCACCTAAATAGGCTTGCACGTGCTTATGGGTTGCATGCCTGCAAGTATGAGGGTTTTATTCTTATTTATAAATTTAGTGATTTGAATAATATTTTATAGTTTTATTAATGCTTATATTTGGATCTTAAAATCTTATAACCTTTTAAATTATATCATACATGTGCCTTTTGATCATGTTGTTTACAAACAGGCTATAGGTGGTCATTTAGGTCTTCTTGGTTATAGGTCACCAAAATGGATTCCCTATACTAATCAAACCTTTGATGTTATTTTTTACTATTAAAAATATTATTAAAATTTTATTTTTACCTATATACATATTTTTGGTTCTTTAAAACCTTCATCATCAACCCCTTTTACTTCTACCTCCTACAAGCTTATAGGTAGTTATTTGGTGTAAAATCTTCGCTTCTATCCTGTTTTGTATTCTTGACTATAAAGTTAGGACACTAATGGAATTTTTATCAGAATGGGATATTTTTTAATACAATTCCCATCACTCCAATATATTCTAATTATCTTGAACATACACTTGAGGTCTTCACAATCTTGCTTTTAGAATCACACAACCATCCTAGTTCACACAATCCCTTTGAATGCAAGTTGAGTTGAGAGATACTATTTAATAGGTGTTAGGGTGATTGGATAAAACTTATTAAAAATTTAGATAGTTATTTTTAGGTACAAAAATGTGTTATGAGTATCATTTTCTTGTAGAAACACAATTTTGATTGCTCTATATATTATATTGCTTTGAATGCACTTGGATCTTCTTCCCTCACTGTTGGCTTGGTCAATTTAGGTCTCAATCCTTTTTTGTATTTTTTACAATTTAATTATGAAATTATATAATTATTTATTTATATCATATTTATTCCCATACATCCATTCAATACCAATCTTAACCTATAGGTCTGTAGACTTGTAGGTTCACAATCTTCTCTTTAGACTTGGCCTGAAGGAAGAGACTATAAACCTTGACTATAATGACTTATTATTTTTAATACATTATGATAATGATATTAAATTTTATGTTATATTTTAATTATCCTTCAATTGTCTTGGAAAATTAAAAAACACCTCTGTTTGACAAGCCTTCTCCTCCATGGCTACTAGTTTAAATAGTTCAGCTTATGTGTGCATAGTTTCCTACCTTTATTGAATTCTCTAATTATTTATATATAGGTATAAATTATATTTATTATATTTTATAAAATATTAAACATATTATTTAATCCAATATATTCACCTAAAACACCTCATAATTCCTACAAACATGACTGTCTTATTCAAACTAATAGTTTGAGACTATTGGACACTACACAAAACATAAGAATGAAGAAACTTGATAGAAATTGATACTAAAAAAATAAATTAATACCATTATAACTCATTATCATGCAATCAATAATATTTATAACTCTGTATTTGGAGGAATTTAACCATGGTGGGGTTTTGAGTCACCTTTGTACACCCTTAACTTTTTAATGATTATTTATAGAGTTAAGGGGCTTAACAAAACAGCCAATGATGAAAAGTGGAAGGTTATTAGTGTCTAATCCTATATAAAATATAATGGGTTCCAAATTATCTCTTCTTATACTACCATCCACAAATAAGTTGGCCTTTTGAGGCTACCAAGGAGCTTGATAGAGAAAAGGAGAATATTTTATCCTGTTTGACTCTATAGCTCCATGTTTTACATGGATTTAGGTCTGATAAGACTAGAGGAATCCTTATAGGATTTTTTACATCTCCCATCAATGGAAATTTTTTCAAGATACCTCTAAAAGCTTGATTTCTTTAGGATTCTACTTATTCTAGCTTGTAGAACTGCTAGAGATGGTGAACCAAGGGACTATTCAGTTTATCATAACTTGTATGGAGTTAGATTAATGTGTCAAGACATTTACCACCACTATTTTCATTTATATATTTCAAAATATCTTCTATTAATTATTATAAAATTGTAAATAAGCAATTGCAAATAATTCCTAATGTTGAAAAGTAGTTATTTAAGATAATTGGAGGATGTGTATTGACATCTACAACATGATGTCATTACCATGGTGTTATATGAATTAAAAATACACATATACATGGATAAAACCTTCATATTTACTTTTCTTAGCAAGTATCATCTCAACATTAAAGTGTACAATAATACTATAATAGACGAAATACCTTTATTTTATCAAAACTACCTTAATCTCTCTAAATTGTCTAGAATACAATGTGATCAACATACAATATTTGTTCCTTGGCCAATTTGGTTATCTTTAGATCATGGTTGTTCTTGTAAGGTTCACCACCTTGTCTCCTTGAACATGATTATTCTTTCACTTTAATTCACACTTAACCTTAACTTTGTCAAACATACCTTAAACAATGCTAAACTCATAAATAAGACCACAATGAATGACCAATACAAGACCTTAATAATGGATATCAACAAAGCTAAGATTAAGTTCATCAAAGTTTTGAATGACACCTAATCATGGTGGCCAAGTTTTTGCTAACACTAGTGATACTTATGTGTTAATCAATGAATAATGACTTCATCGTGTGTATGGGTGAATCCTCAAACATTTATCTTAGAGGACATTTTTTGGATGTGGTTGTGACTGCCATATTAGATATTGATACAAAATTATAAAATATACAATAATCTCACAAAATGTTTGTATAATTGCATTTAAATGTTTTTATTAATTTGGACTAATGGTTTGTAGCATAGGTGAATATAAATCCATGG
The DNA here is from genome assembly GCA_037957365.1 of Torreya grandis. NCBI lineage: Eukaryota > Viridiplantae > Streptophyta > Pinopsida > Cupressales > Taxaceae > Torreya > Torreya grandis. The sequence goes on from JARHVA010001372.1 coordinate 484,521, forward strand.
TTTAAAGTATCTTAGATATTACTATGGTTGGTAATTTAGTATGATTGCAGTCTTGAAACTTTTGGTATAGGTGTAGGTCTCTCCAAATCCTAAATTATGAGTTCCATACCATTCAATATGTGCCCCTACCCTAAAAGTATCAATTCTAATGCTTCACATAATTTTAAATTGAATGATTTTGTTTCAAAAGTAAATACATACCACTAATAATCACTACTTAAAACATTACACATCATTTTTTTCCTTCTCTAACAAGAAATCACTACTATTACAAAATAATTGAAGTATAGATTAACATACTAATGACATAGTTTAAATTACATTAATACATTATATATATGTAGAATCTTTAAATCAAAACTTATGAGTCCCTGCATATTAAATTTACACCCTTATACACTATGTACTTGTACACACACTTCATGTAACATTTAATTTGAATGATTACATGGACATTTCCTTGTTTCAAAAGTTAAAACATGCTACCTTTAATCTAGAGGTGAAACTAATTGAAATAAAATGTGAACCACTTAGATATAATTTATTATGTATGACTCCAATTAAACTTGAATTTCTTTGGATTAATTAATAGGGCCTTCAAATATTTAACTTGAGAAAATTAAAAGTGGAAATTATCATAAGTGAGTTAGATGAAGAGTAAAAAATGAAATTCAATACATGTATCTAATTCACCAAAAGTATATAGATAAATCATTATCATGGGTTAGATGAAATGGCTCCTACTTGTTTAAATAAGTTAAATGGAAAGTGAAACATGAAATTTAATCCCTGTATCCAATTTTCCAAAATGATATAATAAACCACTCACATGTGTCAAATGAAATATCTCTTACATGTCCAATTGTGTATTAAACATTATATAACACTGATGGCCCTTATACAATACTAATGAATTTGTACTAATATAATATATCTATATGATGTATGGGTGATACATCCATTAATGTATCTAATTTTTGTTTCAAAACCCTTACATTCAAAATGAATGCAAGACAAAAAGACATCTACACATGACAATAAGTTATACTTTCATGAAAAATATAAGGATTATGTTAATTTTAAGAACATTTAAGGTCATGCATTCAAGGTGTGTTCACCCAAATACTTGATATAAAATGAATATGATTTAATAGAATGTAAAAAATCCCACACCACTACGAAATGGGGCAATGTACCCCATTGAGTAAGGCCAACTAAAATAATTAAAATAATCATTTTTATTATTCAACAAAAAATATCCTATGTGCATTATGCAAGATACAAGTGTAACACCAATGTTTTCAAGACACCCAATTATCATTTCAATAATAAAATTTAGAAAAATACAAATATAAGCTGAAAAAAATCATGCATCATAATTTTATTAACAAATTGTGTATCAAATATACACATAATAATAATTTTAAAATAATCTCAATAGATTTAAAAACATAGAATATGTCAATATTTACTTAAAATTAGATTTTTTTTTTACTAAAAATATTTAGATACATGCATACAGTTGATCCACACCACATAATAGGAATAAAATTTTAAGACTAAAATATGCTAAAACTAAAATTGTTATCAACTAATGAAATGATCTCTCCACATATTCACTTGCAAGTAAAGGACTGGATCAATAATCCCAATCAATAGAAACAAGAAAAGATAAACATGTGTTTGCTAGAGATTGAGTTAAAATTAACAAAAATGGGAGAAAATATTCATTTAGTTGTGTAGTCACTCAAATTTGGTCATGAATACTTAATAATGTTAGTTTTGGCCCATGTTTACATGAATTGACTTGATCACTTAATCTATCCCTATTTTTACACCTCATTTTATCCTAAGCACTTGTATGGAGATACTTTTTAAGATGCTAACTTACACCTAAATAAATATTATTAATCATTAAGGTCCTCTCTAAGCACTTGTACAAACATCCTAGATCTTAATTTTCAAATGTTTCCCTTCAAGACAAAATCAACCTTGACCCCCATAGGTAGATATTATCTTTTACAATAACAATTGATAAATTTCAAATTTAGATACTCCTTTACAAGTTGGTATATATTTTTAAGATAGGTAGCATTATATTTTCCCCTTTTATATTTATATAAAGGCATATCTTAGTTTTTAACCCATTTTGGTTGGTTTGGGTTAAAAGAGAAAAGTTTAAACTAGTTTGGAATATATTATTCTATGAGTAGGCCAATTAATTGAATTTAGATTAAATAAATATTTTGAATAGATATGTTGAATTTAGAAATTTTCTAAATATAAAAAATTTAAATCAAAATGATAGCTTGATATCTTAAACACAAAGAATATATAATACTTAGCTTATGATTTTATGTGTATGTGTGGAAATGGTTTGGCTAAAAATTCAAATCTAGTTGTCATATTTTTAAAAATATATTTTTGATGGACTAGAGAGCTGAATTAACCCTTAGACATTAGTATCAATGATTTTATCTAGTATAAAAAACTCATTGTATTTAAGAGTGACCAACTATTTCTGTTAGGGTTCATTGTCACATTTATTTTGGTCTATCTAGATTGTGCACACATGCTCTACATGTTTGTATGTAGCTCAAACCCTAGTTTTCCACCCTATATGATTTCACCTTGCCAAAAATGGGGTTAGTGGGCTCATAGAGTTGAGATGCCTCAAGGAACCCTCTGTCAATGAGTGTTGTCTACATATCCAATACTCTAAGGAGGGTCTTTAACATATATAGTTCTCCCCTATGTGTGAGCTTATGTGTGAACAATGGTGAAATATAGTAGATACAAGTACATGAAATGATCTATCTTGTAAATTGACAAGTATTACTCATGGGATATTATTTAAATAATCTAAACCTATATTATAATTTCTCTTATGAAAAATATGGAAATAAGAAAGAATAGGGAAATAAAACTCAGTTGTGCAAACCTATTTGATTGAGCTTGATAAGTGTTTCTTGGTATTTTCCAAATGTATAATGAGTAGGATTTAATTTATATTTGTACCACACCTTTTGAAAATATCTCATAGTAGGGTTTAATAAAACAAATAGACCAACCCATGGCATGTTGAGATAATTGTAAATTTCATCGTTTAAAAGGTAGAGATAATAGATACATAGTTGGGACACTAGATATAGAGTTGGGATACTGGAATTAATGCTAGTGTGCCTATTTAGATGGTAGTGTATGACATGTTATAAAATTATTAAAGGCCTATAATTGATAATAAAGGATATATATCACATTTTTGGAAGACTATAGGCTACATGTGATCTATATCATCATAATAATAGGGTCAAATAATAAAATAAGAAATTAAACACAGTGAGATAATGAATACGATATTTTTGATAGCATGAATTGTAATGATCTATAGGGTAGAACCATTATTGTTATTTGTAAAATGTACAAGACTAACATGTTATATAAAATCATGTTTTAGTATCTACATTTTCCAAACCCCCCCCCGCCCCCAATATTGTAATGCATAAGGATGAAATGTCAATGTAAAAGGAAATAAATGTGTACCTTGGTGCATAAAACACACCTTGTATTTATTTGATCCCACTTTGAATGTGATATTAGTATATGAACTATAACCAAGATCATGTTATAATGTAAATCAATGCATATAATATAAAATCAAAAATATTTGTAAAGTAAAAAGATTAAAGGAGTATACTTATGTGTCGATGCAATCATGTTTCCCCTTGGTACTTTGCTTTGGTAATGATACTCCCTTATGAAGTACTAGAGATAGACGCTCACAAATGGACCCTAGAGATATGATGGAGGAGATTAGAGGGTGATCATGCCCCAAATCTATTGTATAGATGAGTTGTGACACAACCATTAAGAGTATTGAATCTTAGTTACACAACTAAAGTACATACATATATAATCTAGACAAGCTAAGTGGTATAACCATCTCAACCTATAAAATAGAATCAGTGCTAAGGCCATCAAGTGCACTAAATATAAAATTCATTACTCAAATAATCCAAATCATGTATATAATTAAACTCAAATTAGTGCATCCTAGTGAAATTAGTAGGTCTTTGTAAAGTAATTTGAAATTCTATTTTCTAATTTGGTAAATTTTGATGCACTTGCATGGCATATGCACCTATAATGTGTCTTAAACTAGAGTATATATCAAAATTTAACATTTGATTTTTAAATATCTATAATATTTATCATAAATCTGAAAAAAAAATCCCAAATTTGTGAAAATTGGTGCCAAATGTATAGGATTTTGATCCATGTGTATATTTGAACCATGTAAATTGTATCAAATTATTCTAATTCTATGAACTATGTAAGTGTGTAATCCATATATCTACGAAATTAACACACTAATATTCTCCCACTTTTAAGGTGAGCAGAATGTAAAATAGTGTTCACCTTACCTCAAGAAATTAAGATGATCATATCACATGTGCATCACTCATGCAAGAATCTAGCACGTAGTAGTGACGTGTCTAAGTAGATATGATAATGAAGCTCATAGTAAATAACAAGAAGCCCTAAGATTCATGATATTTATAATGGAAGCATATATAAAGTAATGATACAAGCTCAAAAAAAAATCAAGCACACACATAAGAACACTCAATGTCATGCAAAAAAAGGTCTAATATGATTGCAAAAAAGGGGCATATTCAAATGCTGCACACTTGAAGGGATGACATGTTAAAATGTCCATACATAAAATAAACTAATAATGAGTGGAATAAGGGCCTTCAAGCAAGGAAAATGTTCAAATGTTCCATAATCAAGACAATGATAGTAAATAATCACACTCAAGCAAGTGATAATGTGAATAAATGAAGTATAAGTAACCAACATAAGCATATTATACTAGACCCTACACATATGTGTTAGAAAAAAATGTCATGTAACATAGCATATATTATGAGATATGTAAGCATGTATATATATACATTTGTAAGTGTTAGTATATAATCTTAGATATTATAATGTAAAATGATCATAAAGCATATTTAACTTATATCAATTGTGATCAAGGAGATGCTCCAAACATAGTTTGTCACATGTGTAGAGGAAAGGTCCAACCTCTATATGTGCATGTATCAAGTATTTGGTGTACACTTATATCAAACTCAATTATTCATGAAACATACATATGTATAAAAAGGAAATTATATGTTATCTAGTTGCATAAAGCAAATAACATATGTATAAAAATCAGGAAAAATATGAATATGTTGAATATTTTTGTATTTTTTGGGTTATTTGAATGTTTTTGTATTTTATTGAATATTTGAATTTTTTGGTGTTTTTGATTTTTTAAGTTTAATAATTACATAATTGGAGGATTTTCATTGGGTTCTTGAGGGGTTTTCCTGCAATTATAGACAAGCAGTATACACCATTTCCTAATTATTCTTTAACTATGAATGGTCCTAACCAATTTGGTTTGAATTTTCCTTTTTTGTATTTTTCTAAATTGGTATAATATATATTTTTTATTTTAAAAATGAGTCACCCACAATAAACTCGTATGGTCTAAACTTTTATCATATGCTTGTTTGATATAATCTTGATAAACTCATAGATTTTGAATAACATATGTACATTTGGAATATAGTTATTCTAACTAATATAGTCACTTCTCTCAATAATCATTATCTTTAATAATATCCTTGAGATAAACACTCAAAGATGGGATCTGAAGTTTAATTCATAAAACTACCATTGTACCATAAATCAATGCATAAGGTGTTGCTTGAGTAGGTTTGTGAATGCTAGTGTAGTATGCTCATAAGGAATTTATCGTTTGTTTATGAAAATCAATACTAAACCTTTCAACTCTCTTTCCAAGTATTTTGACATCATTATTTTTTATTTTTTATTCTTGATCATTACCCTATTGGTAGTAAGGTGTAAATAAAGTGCGTTTGATTTTGTATTTATTAAAAAACCACTTTATCTTTTTATTCTTAATTGATGATGTAGAAACATAAATTAATGCTTAAGCTAAAATAATTTACTTGTGACCACTCTTTTGACACACTTAGCTCATAACCTTTTCTAGGGCCCTTTGATCACTTTCCATCACCTTATGTAGGAAGAATCACTCTTTTAAGATGATTGATGATCCTAAAATGAACTTATCTCTTATGTCATTAGACCCAGTCTTCACTTAGGTTTTTTCATATCTTTACACCACTATTTGTCCCCATTAGACAACATCACCACATTAGATAGGAGCACACCAATCTATCATCTGAGTCCCATCTATTGTCTTCCTACCAAATGGCTAGTTTTTAAAATTCAAAGTTATGAAATGGTTTGCCTATGTCCTGAATAAGATGCATTTGAAGAAAATCAAAAAATAATATTATATAAGAAAATGTTAGACCATTTTTCACACAAGAGGCTTACACATAGAAAAAAAAAACATAATTCATTTTTCACATTGAGATGATTTTATATATTTCACCCAATTATGAGTACATACAACCCTAGTATCCTAGAGCTAAAGTTTGAGTATACCTCCAAGGTCACACATCATAGTTAAGGCACTTAATCACACATAGATTGCACTAGCATCTAGTATATTACACCAGCTATTAACGTACCATCATAGTTTGGCAAAACTACATGAATTTTGATCCTACTTTAGAGTATTGGTATATAGGTAGTGCTTAGAATATAGGGTGTTGAGGTCACACCCAACATCAGCTATTAACCCATTTTTATTCCATTTGTTTACATTGGTATTCATATGTTAAGGATCTAGGGTTTTGAAGATAAAACTACTCACACAATGGTCTCTGTAATAGATCAAAATCTTTTAAGAATGACATAAAACATACAAATGAAGGTGAATAGAACTTAGAAACCCTAAATCTTTACTATCTTTCTCTCTTGTCTATCATAGGGTGCTATTGTCAAAAGCTTTATCCACCTCCAAATCCTATTTCACAATTAGAAAACACATTCATCATTCCAGTTTCCGTTCTTGAGTCATCTTGTAGACTTTTTTTATACATATGTTTATATCTTCTTTGCACATTGTATATTAAGTAAGTTTCAATATTTAACAAGTTTAAAATGAGTGAATGTTTAATATTACAATTTTATTCATTATGATTTTTCATAGTATTTTATCACTTAAGGTAATCTACATATTATAGGTCTTTTTAAAATTTGATAAAAGATATTGGTGAACCCACTTATTGTCAAATATTATAAACCCTAGCTTACCATTAGAGTTTCCTTATATTTTACACTTCTAATGGGGTTTTAGTTTTTATATTTTCTAAGCTCCCTATTCATCATGATAATACTGACAAAATTTATTTATCACATTTTAGTGCAATGTTTCTTCATGCTATTTACAAGTTCCCTACCTATTTTTAGTAAAATATTATACATGTATGTAATCCCACTAATACATAATATTAAGACTTAGATTATATCCTCTATTGGTCTACCACATATTTATCAACCATTCTATGGATATTTTTATTACATGACTTAGTTTGAGTTACCACCAATTACTACTAGATGTTAGAAGGATTAGATGGTTCCTTTTATTCCTCCTATACCTATACTTTCTAATTAGCTTAGCTCATATCTTGCATCTACTATTCACTTTATGCTTATAGTAGACCATGTAGTTTGAGTTATTATTACTATGTGAGTTTGGGTGCCTCCTCAACCAAGACAAGAGGGAAAAATATAGAGAATTATTATTTAACCCTAGATGAATCCAATGAGCCTAGTGAATCAATATATATCATATGATATTATTGATAAATTAATGAATACACCAGCTAATATTTATATTCTAGAATTACTTCAAAAGGTACTATTTCTAAGGATATTCTTTACCAATCATTAAATCTAACATCTATGTATCATGACATATAGCCTTCCTAATCTACATCTATTGTAAATACTTTGAAGGATATTGAGGATGTTATTTATTTTAGTAATGATGATTTTTCCTTCATAGTCAACCATTGATCAGAATCTACCATTATTTATACAAGATAAAATCAACACTATAACAATCAAAAGTGTTCTAATTTATAATGGTTTAGGGCTTAATATTTTCAATCTTATATTTATACAAATAATGGGCATAAATATGACATCCATCCAAAAGACATATAATAATATCAAAGGATATGATGATGTGCTATGCCAAGCTTTGGGTTCTATCACATTAGAAATTACATTAGGGACAAAAACTCTATCTACATAGTTCTAAGTGATGCCTAATCATTTGCATTTTCATTTTTTATTAGGTAGCCCACGGATCCATGTGATGGAGGTATAAATTTCTACCTTGCATAAATACATCAAGTCTTTACATGATGGATATTTGTATACTTGTCCAACAGATAACAAACCCTTCAGATATTATAAGATTATAAAATCTAATACTCAGAGTTCATCATAGTTGGGAACACCCAAATTCATATATTATTTACATAAAATAAATACACACATATGAGCTTGGTGAGTCTAGTACAAATACTCCTCAACCACCATACACAAATGACTCAACACTCCATATTTCACCTAAAAATGTGGATAATGAGAAACATGTATGAGAACTAATTTTATTAATTAATTAAGAACATCCAAAAGAATTTTACATAAATAATGTTGATACTAATTCTAAATCTACTTCAGATGACAACAAAAATAATGACCAATTATGGTAGTTTGAATATATACAATATCCAACACTCAATGATCTTACACCAAATATGTCATTATACTTTGGATGTGTTATTTGGTTTTTTAGGTTATCATATTATATAAATAAAAATATAAATAGTAAAATATCTTAGAAAATAACAAAAATAAAACTTATACATGTTTATATGCAGTTTGTCATAAATTAGTTCATGTGTACACAATAACTTAGTACTTGTTTCAGCCAATTTTATATCATATATGCCTCACAAGTGTACCTGAGTGACTGTATATTACACATGAAATAATTTATATACCTAGTTGTGGGTGATATCACCATCACACATAATGAAACTACAATTAGACAATAATGTCTTTTTGGATAAGAACGCATAGATCTAGTGTCCATGCCAACACTATTATCTTTGTGATCTTAGACTATCAATACTCAATTCTAGACCACACACAAACTTTCTATAGCATGTAAATTTACCACATAGCTCACTAAGGGCATCCTATACATATGTTTTATCTTTCTTTGTTTATCTTATCTTACTCACAATTCAGCTCTTTACATAGCATTATATCTATCAATATTTATCACTTACTGACATCTTGATATATTATTGGTTATCTCAATTACTGAATCTACTCATTTAATAATTTATCTCTTGTCAATCAATTACATATTATCATGCATGTTCTACATGTTATATTCCTTGCTTCATGTCTTATATGTACTCTATGCTTTCCTTAATGACATTTGAATGTGTCATCTACATATAGTTCTAATCCTTCATTCTTTGTTTATATGCAACTGAGGACATTTGAACATGTCCTTATGTTTTATTTTATTTAAGTGAGTGTTATTTGAACATGTCCCTTGTATGTTTCTCCTTGGCCTTGTATTGAGTGTTTTGTGTGTACTCTTTATTTTTGTGCATCATGGCCATGGCACTTGATTTCTTGCTACTCAATTTCCAATACCATGAGGCACCTCATGCATCTCCCCAACCATTTTTATGTCACGATGGATATCATGAATCCCTCTCTAAGTATTTTTATTTATCATCATATACTTAGTTTGATCGGTTATCTATGTGCCTAATTACTAATATCTATCTAGACACTCTTACTATAAATTTTAGTTCCTACATGCATCTAACATTTTTATTATGCTCAATTATCTATATGATGATGCCATGTTTATATGTGTTATCACTAGTATTTAGATTTACATCTTTTTATCACAAAAATATATCACATAAATTCTTATTTTGAGTTAAGTTATTACAAAGGTGAAATAACTCACCTCAAAAGAAGGGGAATTCATAGAGGTTTGTCTTAGAGATTAGACTTCCCATATCAACACACAAATAAATTTTTTTAGATATTACATAGATGACATAATTTTAGTATTTGAAAATACAAAGAAAGTTATTTTTTATGGGAGAACCCTATTGGAACTTAGATAATTACATTAGTTCCCATCACCCTATTGTTGTCCAAATTCCTAACAAACAAACATTTTCCAAAACTTCTCAAAATCTTAGTTTACCTAGGGTAATATGTAATAGTTTTATGATCTTAGTTTCCATAATTACTCATTTTTATCTTAGATTTTATCAGTTTGGAGGCATCATGCATGGGATTTTATTCTAGGTTAACACATAAATTTGATTAGAATCATAGTTTTTATTTACTTAGTCTCAAAATCTACATACACTAGATATCATATTGGGGGCATGTATATGACACATGGCTTCCTTGTTAGTATGTTTTACACCAATTTTTGTGCTCATTTCATAAATGTAATGAAAATACATCTCCTTATCCATGTTATTTACACCAAACCTAGATTAAACTCATTTTTTGCACTGGAATTGAACCTTATTCTATTTACAATAATTGGTTTGCCTTTTATACTAGTCTTTTGCACTAGAATAATCTATTTGGATTCATATAAGGATTTTGAATCATGTCACTACTTTGTGTATATAATGATGGATTCAAACATGCCTTTAGTTATTAATCATACTTGCCTATATACATGGATTGTGGCATGCATAGTTCAATCCAAGCTATTTAACACAAATTAAACATCCAAGGGTCCAACCTTTTATAGTCACTAATTTTACACTAGGAAAACACAATGGTTCACATACTTAATAAGTTGTATTCTTTAATTCTTACTCACTATTTTATTTTCTTTGATTTTTGATATTCATTTTATGTAAAGAATGATATTAAATATATTTCATTCTAAGTTCACGTGAAGCACAATTTAGCATTATGGCCTACATTCATAGCTTTACATCACCTGTAAGTTTAGGTATAAAAATTTCCTTTTATTATATTAATTTCACTTTATTTCATTACTAAAATAAAAGAGGGACAAATGAAGAAACAAATTAATATTTAAGTTAAAACAATGTACTTGTGACCACTTTTTTGACACACTTAGTTGATGACCTATCCTAAGGCCCTTTTGATCACTTTTGACCACCTTGCTCATGCAAGACTCACTCTTTTAAGATGATTTATGACCTAGAAATTCACTTATCTCTTATGTCATCAATATCAACCATCACTTAGGCTATTCTAGACCCTTAACACCACTATTTGTCTCCATTACACAACAACAACACATTGGACAAGAGCACATCACTCTATTGTTTAAGTCCCCTCTATTGTATTCACACCAAGTAATAGATAATTTGTGAAATTAAAAGTTATTTAAAGTTTTTCCTATGTTCATAATAAGCCCAATTTGAAATATTTACAAAAATATAACTATATAAGCACATTTCAAACCATTTTTCACATAAGATGCTTACACACATAAAAACACTAGAATTCATATTACACATTGAGAAAAAATTATATATTTCACCCAACTATGAGTACATAAAACCTTAGTAGCCTATATCTAAAGCTGTATTACACCTCTAAGGTCACAAATCATGGTCAAGGAACTTAATCACACTAGTATTGCACACAAATCTAGCATATTGCACTAGTTATTCACACACCACCATAGTTTGGGAAGACATGAAGTTTGATCCCTCTTTGAAGTATTGATATATTGTCAACACTTAACACATGGGGCATTAAGTTCATGCCAAAATTTATCTACTAAACCTTTTCATTCAATTAATTTGCATTGGTATTCACATGTCAAGTAGATAGGGTTTTAAAGAAAAACACTCACATAATAGTCTTCATAACTAGTCAAAAGTGTAAAAAATGGCTTAAAACATACAAATAAATGTGAAAAAAACTAGAAAACCTTATATATTAATTGTCTATCAAAAAAGGACAACATTATAGAGGAAAAGAACACACTGGTCTCTTGTCTAGCACAAGGTACTATTGTCCAAATCTCTAGCCACCTCTAGATCATGCTTCATAGTTAGAAGACACAATCATTCTACTAGTTTTAGCTCTTCAGTAATCCTAAAACACTATTTTTTATCTAATTTTATATTTTATAATTCACTTTCTATATTTACAAAGTTTCAAAATTTAACAAGATTCAAATCAATGAATGCTTGATATTTTAATATTATTCTTCCTAGTTTTAAACAATAATTTATCACTTACGGTAATCTACATACTCTAGGTTTTCCCCAAAAGGGATAAAACATATTAGTGAACTTACTTATTGTTAAATATTACAAATCATAGCTTGTAATTCGGGTTTCCTTATGTTTTTCACTTTTAATGGGATTTTTTTTTTTTTTTAAAATTTCACTATTCATCATGATAATAATGAGATAAGTAATTTATCACTTTTTAGTTCAAAGTTTCTTTATGTTATTTACATGTTCCCTACATTTTTCTAGTAAAATATTCCACATGTATGTAATCCTATTGATACACAATGTTAATTCACAAAGCATATCCTCTATTGTTCCACCACATATTTATGAACCATTCTATGAAGATTATTTTTACATGGCTACGTTTGAGTTACCACTAGTTACTATTAGAAGTCAAAGGTCTCAAATGGTTCCTTTGTTCCTCCTTCACCTATAAATTCCAATTATTTTAGCTCATATCCCACCTCTATTATTCACCCTAAGATTATTATAGACCATATAGTATTAGGTATTTAACTACTAGATGAGGTTGGTTACCTCCTCAATCAAGATAGGAGGAATGGATTAAGATAACTCCTCTTCATTCCCAACTTAATACAACAAGCCCAATGCATCAATATATCAATTAAGGAAAACACCAGCTAATATTTCCATGCTATAATTACTTTAAAAGGATGCTATTTTCAAGGATATTCTTTACCAAACATTGAATCAAACATCTATGCTTCTTAACATAGAGTCTTCCTAATTTAAACATGTTTTAAATATTTTGAAGAATATTGAGGATGTTATTTCTTTTGGAAATGATGATTTGAATTCATAGTCAACCACTAATTAGAATCTACCATTATTTATACAAGCTCAAATCAACTCTAAAAAATTAAAAGGGTTCTAATTGATAATGGTTCAAGGATTAATATTGAAATCTTATATTTCTACAAATAATGGGCATAAATATGAGATAAATTCAATATATATATATAAGAATATCAAAGGATTTGATGATATTCCATGCCAATCTTTGTGTACTATCACATTAGACATTATAGTGGGGCCAAAGACTATCTACATAGTTTCAAGTGATGCCTAATCATTTTGATTACAATTTCATCTTAGGTATGCCATGGATCCATGCCATAGATTTCATTACTTATACATTGCATAGTTGCATGGAGTTTTTACATTATGGATATTTGTATACTTTTCCAACTGATAGTTAACCATTTAGATATTATAATATTACATAATCTACTACTTAAAGTTCATCACAGTTGGGAAGTTCCACCTTCCCATATTACTCCCACAGAACAAATGCACACATATGAGGTTGTTGATTCTAGTATAAATACTCCTCAACCACCATACAAAAATGACTCAACATCATATATTTAACCTACCAAGGTGGATAATGCTGAAAATGTGTTGTAACTACTTTTTTTTATCAATTTAGAAGATCCAAAATACTTTTACATAAAGAATTTTGATATTGATTTTGAAGCTACTTCATAAGATGACATAAATGAAATACCAATGAAGATTTATGATAATTTATGTGGCTTGAATTTCACCCTAGTTGGGCAAAGGGATCACAAAGATGATTATAAAGCCATCATACCCATATATACATATAAAGAAATCAATCATTACAAATATTGATAAAGGAAAGAATATTTGTTGGTAGATAGACATTACTCCATATACAATTTTTGCACCTTTCATATAATCAATAATTAATTTTGCACTCAAGGAAAATGATGATAATACAAACAAATAATGAAAAATATAGACCACATGTGATGTTACAAATGCTACTTGATAGATAATTAATGGCCTTAATAATAGTACACCATATATCCACTAGCTGATTATCAAATCAAGAGGGAAAGCCCTTTTGTCATTTTCAAAAAATCATAGGACATGCTACAAATACATGTTTAACATTACAACATAAAATTTATAAGTATAAGGCTATAAACATTATAATTATTGTACAACCCACACCTTAGCCTACTAAGGATCTATAAAAGGGTTGTACATGTAGAAATAAAAAACATTAAAGAAGTAATATTTTGACCAAATATTTTATGCTTTTATAGTCCATAAAACAAATAGTGATATTTTTAAGAAAAAACTATGTCTTACTTTGAAGATTTTTAAAATGAGACATAGTTTTTGCTAAAAAAAATTATGTGTTGAAGTAATGTTTTGAATATTCAAGTTTTAATTAAGGATCAATATAAATAGAATATAATAATTGATGAGGAAATAGATCTAAATACATGTACACTTGCATTCCTTCAAAAAATAGGGAATGATTGTGATGAATTATAGAATGATAAATTTTTCTAGTATTCCATAGACCACATCATAGTACCAGTTACATTTGGTCCCAAATTGGTGAATACATTATTATTTATTATGAACACATAAAATCAGATAAAAGCCACATTTGGTAACACATGGTTACATGAAATGGAAGCTATAGTGGATAGATTATAGTGGTGTCTAACATTCAAATTTAAAGAGATCACAATACACATTCTCCATGATGGTCTTAATCAGAACCACAAATTTTGAAATGAGACACAAATCTAATTTTGTATGTCCAAAAATGGTGTATGGGGCCTCTTACATAGTAGAGTAACATGCTATATGGATGCACAGGACTCAGAACATTTCCAAAGACAAAGATAAAATTATAGAACATGAATAGTATCATGACCAAAATGATGATGACTTATGGTAGTTTAACTAGATACAATATCCAACACTCAATGATCTTCCACCATATACACTATTCAATTATCAACTTCCTTTGGATGAATTATTTAATTTCTATATTATCATATTCTTCATATATATATATATATATATATAGGAAAAAATATAAAAATAGTAAAATATCTCAAAAATAATAAAAATCATGACCTATGCATGCTTATATGTGTTTTTTCATACATTAGTTAATTTGTGCACAATAACTCAGTACTTTTATCTATTTATATGTCATATATGCTTCACTACTATACATGAGTGACTACAAATTACACAAGAATCATTTTTGGACCTAGTTATAGGTGATATCACTATCACACACATAGAATATAATTAAATAATAATGCCCTATTGGCTATGAGTGCATTGATCTATTGTCCATCTCATTATTGTTGTCCTAGTGAGATCATATTATCACTCCTCAGTTCTAGACCATACATAAAAAATTTACAACATGACATTCACCAATTAGCTCACTAGGGGTATCTAATAGACAGGTTTTATCCTTCTTTGTATATCTTATCTTACTCATAAATCATTTATTTACATAAATTTATATTTATATATATTTCTCACTTATTAACATCTTGATATACTAATGTTTATCTAAATTACTAAATCTACTCATATTACAACAGATCTCTTATTGATCAATTACATATTATTATAGACGTTCTTCATGTTGTCTTCCTAGCCTCATGTCTTGTATGTACTCTCTATTTTCCTTGAGGATAGTTGAATATGTCATTTACATGTGGATATTAGCCTTAATTATTTATTTCTATGTGATTGAGGACATTTGAGCATGCACTTGTGTGTGTATTCTATGCATTTATGGACATTTGAACATGCCCTTGTGTGTGTATTCTATGTATTCATGGATATTTAAACATGTCCTTATATGTGGCTATAAGCCTTCACTATTTGATTCTATGTGTGTGAGGACATTTGAACATGTCCTTGTGTGTGCTTCTATTTGAGTGAGTGACATTTGAACATGTCCTTTATATATGACCCCTTAGCCTTGTATTAAGTGTTTTGTGTGCTTTGTGTGTCCTCTTGGTTTCTGTACATCATGGCCATGAAACTTTCTTTATTTATACTTAGTTTTCAATGCCATGAGGTGCTTCATTCATCTCCCTAGCAATTTTGATGTCATGATGGATATCATTCATCCATCCCTAAGTATTTATATTCAACATCTTATACTCAATTTGATCAATTATTTTCATGCCTAATTCCTAAGATTTATCTAGACACTCTTATTATGAATGGTTGTTCCTACATGCATATAACATTACTATTATGCTCAGTTATCTATATGGTAATGCCATCTTTCTCCATGTTATCATTATTACTTAGATTTACATATGTTTGTCATAATAATCTATCACATAGATTTTTATTTTGAGTTAAGTTACTACATAGGCTCAACAAATCACCTCAAAATAGGGAGAATGAATAGAGGTTTGTCTTATATATTAGACTTCCAAATCAACACATGGACAAATTTTTTTATACATTACACAGATGGCACAATTTCAATCTCAAAAAATACATAGAAAGTGATTTTTGATAGGAGCACCCTATCAGACAAGAGAACACTAATATAGTGTCCATCACCCCACTAATTTATAAAAGCCTCAATATAAGAATTTATAAAACATATCAAAATATCAGTTTACCAAGGGTAATATGTAATAGTTTCACAGTCTTAGTTTCCATAATTTCTTAGTTTTATCTCAAGTTTATTCATTTTAGGGGCATCATCTATGACATATTATTTTAGGTTAACACACATATTTTCTCATAATTAGAGTTGTTATTTACTCATCATTAGAATCAATATACACTAGATATCAGATCAAGGGCACGTGTGTAACACATATCTTCCTTGTTGATCAATTTTGCACCAGATTCATAGATGGAATGACAATCCATGCCATTCTCCATGCTATATACACCAAACCTAGATTACAATCAATTTTTTTACTATTTTTTCACCAAACCTTAATCATATTATATCTATAACAGTTAGTTCACCTTTTACACCAAAATAATCTATTGGGATTCATACAAGGATTCCAAATCACTTCACTACTTTGGGTATTCAATGATGGATTCAAAAACACCTTAATTTATTAAACATACATAAAAAATGATGATTAGGCATGCATATTCCAATACAAGATATTCAATGAAAACGAAACCTCTAAAGGTCAAACCCTTTAAAATCACTTGTTTTACACCAGATTTTGCATTAGGAAAACATAACAGTTCATGCACTCAATTAGTTTTATTCATTAATTTTTATTCACAAGTTTATTATATTAAATTTTTGATATTAATATTAAATAAATAATGATATTACCTATGTTTCATTATAGGTTTACATGAAACAAAATTTAGCATTATGGCCTACATTCAAAAATTTACGTCATAGGTAAGTTCAAGTACACAATTTTTCTTTTACTCTAGTGTTTTTTCTATGCTGCATTACTAGAATAAAAGAGGGGTAAATGTAAACACATGAATTAATATTTAAGCTTAAAATTTTCACTTTTGACCACTCTTTTGACACATTTTTATCATGACCTATCATAGGACCCTTTTGATCACTTTTGACCATGTTGTGCATGAAACAATCATAGTTATGAGTTGAAATTTATGACCCCAAAATGCACTTATCACTTATGCCCTCAGTCTTATCCATCACTTAGGTTACGAAAACCCTCTGACACCATTTTTTCACCCATTTTAAAACATCACCACAATGGATAAGAGTGCATAAATCTATTTTTTGAGTTCCCTCTATTATCTTCCCACCAAATAATGGGTAATTTGCAAAATTCAAAGCTATTAGAAGTTTGGCCTATGTCCCTAATAGGCCTCAGTCAAAGGAAATCCCATAATAATACCATATAAAAACATTTCAAACCATTTTAAATATAGGAGGATTCCAAATATAAAAACTCTAAAATTCATGTTGCACATTGAGATAAATTTATATATTTCACCCAATTATCATTACATATAACCCTAATATCCTGGAGCTAAAGTTTGAGTACACCCCTAAGGTCACATACCAAAATTAAGACAATCACTCCAAGATTGCACCAACATCTAGTATATTACACCAGTTATTCACACACCACCATAACTTACAATAACTACAAGATGTTTGATCCATGTTTATAGTATTGGTATGAAGGTAATGCTTAACACATGGGGAATTTAAGTCATGTAAAACTTCATATGTTGACCCATTTTTATTCCATTAGTTTACATTTATATTCACATGTCAAGGAACTAGGGTTTTGAATATAAAACTAGTCACATAATGGTCTCTTTAACTGATCAAAAGCTCACAAATGTGATATATAACAAATAAATGAAGGTGAAAAAAACCTAGAAACCCTATATATTAACTATCTATTGGACAAGGTTGGCCTCATGAAAGAAAAGAGTGCCTCTCTCTCCTCTCCTACCTAGGGCACTATTTTATAGAGATATAGCCACATCTAGGTCCTACTTCATATCCATAAAACACAATCATCCTACCAATTTCAACTCCTATGTCACCTCACAACACTATTTTCTATCTAAGTTTATATTTTCTATTACACTTTCTATATTCAGTAAGGTTTTAAAAATGTAACAAGTTTCAAATTAGTGAATGCTTGATATTGTAGCATTATTCATCCAAATTTTACATAGTAGTTTTTCACTTAGTGTAATCAACATATTCTAAGTTTTCCACAAATTTGATAAAATAAATGGCCTATTATCAGTAGTTATAGCTAAATTTATACCAAACAAAGTGATAATATTGTTCATTAAGAACCTACATATCTACTCTAGGGTGGTAAACTCAATAAAAATCACTTATATCCATTTGGTGAAATATTTTGTAATAATGATTAGGAATTTGTGACCTGTGACCTACTCTAGATATAGGATTCATTTTTCCAATCAAATCAAATCCCCAAATGGAAATGACAATGGTGAGACAATCAATTTTAATTTAAGAGATGGTGTATGATTTAAATTACTATATTTTGTACATTGCAAACATAATTTAACATTTTCAATACATCCTTATTCCATTGTAAGTAAATAATAACCCTATTGTAATAGTTTATATGAAATTAATTTTTTGTTGATGTGTCTCCTACACTCACTATCATGTATTTATAGAAATGTGACTTTTGCTTCATCTTTGTTAAGAAATCAAGATAAATTTATATTAAAACCTCATTTGAATAAAGCATTTAAAATAATAACATAATGAAGTGCCTTTCTTTGTAATTTACATTTTTCATTCTAAGTGAAATGATCTAGTATAAAAGATTGATATAAGAAATCAAAAAGGTATAAGAAATTGAAAATATAATTATACCATTTGATATTTTTTGTATTGTGAGTAACTGAAAGGATTATTAAAGCATTCATTTTATGTGATGTAATGGAAGGTTGACATAATTTCCATATGTGATCATCATCGATATCAAGAGGCATTAATGATGTTGAACTAGCCATTATATACACATCATGGTCATATTTACGTGGGATACTTTCAATAGAAATGTGTCAAATGTTTTTTCAACCTATTCACCATTTATTTATATGGAATTAAAAGGTTTGGTATTGAATGATAACATGATTAACCACTTAAATATTTTAGACAATGATTTTATGTGGTATGTACATTCTAATGATCAATACCTCATATTCTGCTATATTTTTAGTGCAGGGAAAGGATAATCTATAATAAAATGGCATGTACTCCCCTTCAAGGGTAAAAAATATTATGTTTACACCTGAACCTATCATACATATAGATCCATCAAAGAGCATGGTCCATGTGTTATAAGATACATTATATATTGCTAATTCATCACGAAAGGCCTTGGTCATTGGAAAAGGGTCTGGTAGTGTAGCCTTGACTAGTTGATTAGCTAAAACTTGGCCTTTAACTTATTTCTGAGATATAAACTTAATATCAAAATTTGTAAATTGTATCACCTATTTAACTTCAACTTGTTATATGTTTTTTTTCATGAGAAACTTTAAAGGATATTCCATATCTATAACATGGATCTCATTATTAAGTAAATAGTGTCAAATTTTTGTGCAACAAATACTAATGCTAAATATATTATTTCCATTGTGGTATAATTACACCCATAATCAACCAATTGAAAAATGATGTAGTAAATTGCACATTCTTGGTGATCATCATCCTATTTCACTAATAAGGCCCATAAGTCATTATGGTTTATTGAAATATAAAGAAGTAATGGTTTATTTAGTATTGGAGGCATGAGTACTAGTGGGTTTACTAAATATTCTTTTATTTTATTAAAAATATTTTGACAAAATTCCTTCCATATGAAATTTGTATATTTTATTAATAAACACATGAAAGGTATTGTGTTATTGGCCAATTAAACAATGAAACATTGAATCACCCTAATTATACCTTTCAAACATTGAAATTATTTCAAGTTAGTTAGTGGTAGGATTACAACAATAGATTTTCCATTATTTGGATTAATCTTGATGCCCCATTGGGAGATAATGTACCCCAAAATTTTCAAGAGGATGCTCCAAAAACATATTTTTAGGGATTTAAAAACACATTGAAATTTCACAAATGTTCAAATATCTAGCTTAATTTTATATCTTGATCATGTTTATATTTGGATTTTAATAGTAAATCATCAGCATAATCTTGGAAAATTTTATGAATGAAATAATGAAAAATATGTGTCATTAACCTTTGATATGTATCTCTTACATTTTCTAGTTTGAAAGGCGTGACCGCATAATAAAATATCCCCACGGGTGGTGAATATTATATTTTCTTGATCTACTAGATTAATTTCAATTTTATTATATCTGGTGAAACCATCCATGAATTAAAATGTCTCATACCTAACTATAGAATTGATGATTATGTCGATGTTGGGTAACAAAAATTCATCTTTAAAACAAGCTTTATTTAGATCACAATAGTTTGTGAAATATTTAATGTCACCATTAAGTTTGGTGACATGTACAATGGATCTAATAAAGTATGTGTCTAATAATATTTTAATTTCATCTTTTTATAATTAAGGCTACATTCGGATTCATTTTTGAAATCTTTTCCTTGATTGGTTTTAATTTTGGATATAGTAATATATTGTGCATTGCCATAGATGGATTAATTCCAAGCATGTCAGAATAATACCATGAAAATAATTTTCAAAAATCATGTAGAACTTATTGTTAGCTTTTACCTTAATCTTATTGCATCATTTCAACTATTAATATTGGTCGAGGATCCCTATCTATATAATTACATTGTATTTTTTCTTCATTTAGTAGGGTGTATCTATCTATGATATATGGTGTAATAAAAATTATGTTATGCACAACATGTTAGATATTGATATCATTTTTCTCACCAAATTAACCATGAATAGAGGTGGCATGAGGAAACATATTCTTATGATATAAATAAGGGAGATCCTCATATGCCCCTAAGTACTCTACTAGTGAATCATCACTTGATAATCATTTGATGTCGAAATTTTTATCAATGCATTATCATTAATCAAATGAGGGTTTACCAATTATAGAAAAGAAGTCGAAGTAGGTATATGCATGAATTTTGATTTTTTCTTTATGAACAAGGTTGACTATGGGTGTTTTGTTTATCATTTGTAGATTTAGATGAGAAATCCAAGCCTTGTCATGAGGAATAAGTAGGTTGTGTTATACCTTTCTCACATTTTCCTAATATTTATCCATTGTATCCATGCTTTAGGAAATATCTAGATCCAAAATAAAAATTATGGGAGTGTGGAGTTTAAGTATTTATTTATTAGACCACTACTTAATGTTTGAAGGGATTTATATCCATTGGACATGTATAAATGAATCCTTGGTGGCTAAATTTTAGGCATGTGTGTAAAGTAGATGGAACCACATACGTCTCATGTATCTAAGGTAATCCAAAAAGTATGTGATAATTTAAATCATAGGTATAACTTGACATATAGTAGGTAATGTATGGGGTTAAATATTAACATGAAATGTTATTTTTCTCAATAAAATTCATGAAATATTATCAAACCCTTGGATACAAATATTTGATGATTATAAAGATTTAGATTTAATACCTAGTGAATGAAAGATGGAAAGGAAATAAATTAGATAGAGCAATAGAAGAGGTGCTTATTTATACATCAACAAGTGAGATTAAATATCCTAATATATAAGTGATTAAGCCTCATAATATAACTAAACACACATAGGAAATATCACACTTAACTAACCTATGCTACATGTAAATCAAATGTGTAACTACACCATGAGACATTTATTACTTATAGGCTAGGATAAATTAATTATTATAACATTATCCCCTTAATTGATCATAGCCTGAAGAGAAGAAGAGAGAGAATTTTTGAATACCTCAAACTTATTAAGTGCAAGTGACTTTGTGAAGACATTTTTGCACTAATTTTGAGTGGGTAAATATTGGAAATATATGTTGTGTTATTAAACATGTTCACATATGAAATGAATTTCAACTTATATGTACTTGGTTCTCTCATAAAACACTAGATTGTGATCAAGTTGTAAAACACCCTAATTATCACAATACAAAACTATAGGCTAACTATATATAACTCCAAGTATTTAAATAATATGACATATCCATATCACTTCATACATAGAGCTTACTATAGTGTTATATTCTACCTCTATGGAATATGTAGAAGCACAATTCTACTTCTTACTTTCCCATGGAATTGGACTAGATCCTAGAAAGAACACAAATCAAAAAGTGGATTTCTTGTCATCAATAAAGGTTTCATGATCTTCATCCTTGTATACTATCAATAATAACTTATCATTATTCTTTCAATCTAGGCCATACTCAATTATACCTCTAATGTATCTCAATACCCACATTGTTTCTTTCTAATGTGTCACCTTTGGTTCTTGCATGAACTGAGAAAGATAGCTGACAACATAGCTAATATCTTGTCTAATATATGTCAAGTAAATGAGAATCCCAATCACCTAATGATAGAGAGTTTTATTTAATTTTGGTGATGGATCTATATGATACAATTTAAGTTTTGTCTCCATGGGTGTTGTAATAAGCTTGCAGTCCATCATCCTCAATTTCTCAAGCAATGTCTTGGTATACTTCATTTATGAAAGAAAAATGTGATGTTCCTTTTATGATAACTACAAACCATGACAATAGTGTATCATCCTAAGATCTATCAAGTCAAATGATATCTTGAGATCATTCTTAATTACATCTATCATCTTCACTATGTTACCATTTATGACTAGATGATTGACATAAAAAATCACTAGAACAACATCCCCACCATGTTGTTTTAGGTAAATGTTAGGATCATATGGACTCCTATTGAATACATGTTGTATAAGATGATCATAAATCTTAATGTACTAGGATTTATGAGCTTGTTTTATCCCATAGAGAGACTTGATAAGCCTACACACCTTTTGTTTTTGATCAGGTACCATAAATCCTTAAGGTTGAGTCATGTAGACTTCATCTTTTAAATATTTATTGAGAAAGACACTTTTTATGTCTATTTTATTGAATTTCCATCCAAACTAAGTAGCCATAGAAAAAACCATTTTGATAATCTTTATCTTATCCAAGGGAGCACAAGTCTCCTCATAGTCCATGACTATTTTTGAGTATACCTTTTTCCAAGAAGCCTTGACTTGTATTTATCAATACTACCATCTAATTTGTACTTGGTCTTAAATACCCATTTTCACCCAATAGGATTCCTCCCTAGTGGAAGATCAACAATCTTCCAAGCATTATTATTTATCAGTGACTGATATTCTACATCCATTACATCTTTCCAAGGTGTAGACTATAGGGCTTCTGTTAGTGTTGAGGGATCATATGTTTCTTGAATAATAAACATAAGGGCCATATTAACCTCTTATTAATCCATGATTCAAGTCCTCCATCTTGAAGTGGACGTATCTGGTACTCCATTCAAGTTATCATCTTGTATAGTACTTATATACCACTTGTGCATACACTGAGATATAGGTGGTGGTGTTAGAGGTCCTATTTGACTATCTTCCTTTTCACTTTCACCATAACTATCTTAAAAGATTAAATTAATTCTTATTTTGTGTTTTCTTATGTAAAATGTGAATTGATTTCACTCTTTTCATCAAACACTACATCTCTACTAATTAATACCTTCATTGTTTATAGATCAAGGATCATGTATACTTTTGATTGTGCACTATATCCCACAAAAATACATTTATTTATTTATTAATCCAACTTCTTTCTTTTCTTCTTAGGAACATGCGTGTATTCCTTACAACCAAAAAGATAAAGATATGTAAAATTTGATTTTGGGTCATGGATTAAAATTATAGATCAAATTATATGCTTGAACACTGAATATCAAATCCACTTACGTGAGATGTTTGAAAAAAAATAAAATTTTAATAATATAAACCTTATTACAATGTCTAAATTTAGTTATGAATTTTCTTGAATAGATATATAAAAATTTCCAAAAGAATTGCAACACAAAAAAATAATCCTGCATGACAACGTTTTCCTTCCATAATTTATCAGAGTTTTAACATGGAATGGTAGAAACTAGAGAAATTTGTTGTTATTAAGGCTATCACAAGCTTATCTCTTAATATCCACCTTATATCCACCACTTTGAAACCTCCTTAGGATTACTTGCCTTGATACCAATTGAAAGATGGAAAGGAATTGCATTAGGTAGAACACTACAAGAGGTGCTTATTTATACATCAAGTTAGATTAAATATTCTAATCTATAGGTGATTAATCTTCAAAATGTAACTAATCACACATAAGAAATGTCAAACTTAAGTAACATATGCCTCATTTCAATCAAAGGTGTAACTACACAATGAGACATTTATTACATAGAATCTATGAGAAATTAATTTTTCTAACAATAAAGAAATGAATGATATGTTGCAAATGTCAAATCATATACCATTGTTGGCAAGTTCTCTTTCAACTATTTTATTTCAAACATATACTTGAACATACAATGGTAAATAACAATCAATAATATGTGTGGATGGTAAATATTATTTTTCAAATGAAAATTTATACTCGATCCATTTGACAAAATTATTCATATAGACCACATATGGTGGTTCCACATTGCTTGGAAAAATAGTCATACATAATGCTTCCAAAATAATATCTTTGTATTGGGAAAAATTATGTAATATATCCAAGAATGATCTCCTATGCATAACATAATTTGAATGGTTCAAATGATTATATCTAGAATATGGTTGTTTTTTGCATTCTCTTTGACTCTTAGTAGTGATAGGTAATAGCTCATTATAAATATTATAACAACAAGGGGTATGCATAAATATATTTCTTTGATTTTTTCCATGTGTTCTAGCTCATTTGATTATATCATGGATTAATTTAGCAATGTGTAAAGATAAAAAATAATGATTAACATCACATACTATGTAATGAAATAAGTACCAGATGTATCCATGTTGAACATGATTAGTTATTAAATGGGTTTTTATTATATTACAATATGTTAGTGAAAAATAATATATAGACAGAGTAGGGGGGAATATAAAGTGATAATATGCATGGAATATTCTTAGGAGGGTTTCCATATGAAGTCCTTCCTTATTTTATCTCTTTTTGGGAGGGAATTTTATTTTCTTATGGGTTTTCTCCCTTTCTCAACTTTATGACATATTCCTTCATGGATATATTATACATGAGTACTTGATCAAGCCTTGCTGTTAGGACTCATACCATGGTTATGCCACTTTATTTTTGGCCCCTAACTTCACTTGGTACATGGGGGGGAGGGGGTGTGTGTTAGAGTAGGTTATTTACCTTAGCTCATGTTCACCTAGGTAATTTATTATTCCCACCCACTTATGTATGGATATTTCATTTACATTATTTAAGATATTATGATATATTACAAATTTATCTCTTAGATATTATGGGGATAATTTCTAGTTATTTATATACTTTAGGGATAGATATCTCTTAGTTATGATTGATCTCTATCTTTATCTCTTAGTTATGATTGATCACTTGGCTTGATATCTTAGTTAGGACTGATCTTCCTTGCCTCTATATTCAAGACTTATTCATTGTATTTATAATGAAAGTTTTGAAAATGTAATATATGATATATCTACTCTTTGCAATCAATCTGTAATTTTATTATTTCATATTATTGTTGTCATGAATGTGATTTTGTGATAAAACCTAAGATATTATGGCTTGGAGTGATTTTTTTTCATTCCTTTAATGGTTTTAGATCCATATCCATCAGCCATTACTCAACCTTTATTTTTTTATCTCCTTATTTTTTTGTATTTGGCCTTCTCTAAGCAATGCCAAACCTCATATCTATTCTGTAGAGGTTGAAAATTGTTTTTTTGAATTATTTGGATATGTTGTAGTATTGGGAATATATTATGATTTGGATAAGAGGTCATATATTTTTATTATCTTTGAAATCTTTTAGATATGTACAATACCCATGCAGACAGTCACCTCATTGACTAGCATTTGATTTGTGCAACAAGGGTCATGTGAATTGAAGTTGTGATTGGAGAGACTTTTCTCAGTTTGGTATATATCTTGTGAAGATTTTAGTTGGAGTTTATTCCTTAGATCTAAAGCATCAAAAGACATATCCATATTTGGCATTTGGTTGATGATCAATTAAACACCTTAGTGTCCAACCAATTTTGGTTGCATCCTAGTCGGGATCCATCACCACATAAAGATCTCCACCTCAATCACCATGGATGACATCTATTATTCTTTGATGTAGTAGTCCCATGAAATTTATCATCAAATATCATCTACCTTTTGTTTGAGTATCCAACCCACCATCCTCTTTCTTGAAGGTGTATTTTTTTATGTAAGTGGTAGATAATTACTTTTAAAGAATATTCATGACCTGTTTAGCTCATTGGTCCTCCTTTTATCATAGTGAAAAGTTGTAAAAGGTCCTCCAACACTAATTTTTTGTTGTGGTTAGTCATGCATTCTAATATTTACTCAAATAGTATAAGGCTAAGTGATATCACTTGGTGAGATTTTCACCGACAATTGTAAGTTGAAGCCTTTGTTTAGTTGTTTCATTTCTCCATCTACTCAATGATAATATTTTTAGGTCATAATGTTGGAGCGGCCCAAATTTATGTCTATTGTCCAAAAGTTACATGGTCAGACATGTTTTGACACAAGATTTCAACTAAGCTAGAAAGTCTACCAAAATGTAACATTCTGACCTCATGAAACTCTTTATGGAGTTACAATGGTTCATATGGAGCATTTTTTCAAGCCTTAAGGTGTAGAAACATGACTATGACAACTCTAGACTTGTCACTTGTCTTGTTCTGACCCCTTCAGTTAAAGGTGTGAAAGTTTTCATGATTGATTTTTTAAAGGGAGGTGTATATACTATTGTTTCTAAATCTATAATTGCTTTAATTGAGCATGTCAAGTTGTTGATTAAGAATCATGATGAAATATTGAAGTTTGGTTAAATTTTTGAGCTGTATAAAGGTATTGGTGATTGTTTTCACTGAACAATTAAAGAAGGCATAATTTTTTTGAGCTTGTAGTTGATCCTCCCAAGACCTCTTATGGTTTCTCCTAGTTTCACCATGGTGACATCTAGCACTATAGTCCTCCCATCACCCTACATAGCCTGCACAATGTCTTCTTAGATGTGTGGCAACTACTAAGTGGTTTTAGACCTAGATTTTCCCTCACATCGGTGCCTCTACATATCTTTCCTCTTTGTAAATTCAAATGATGAAATAATTTTGACCTAATCACCATTTTATTAAATCTACCTTAGCAAAAAATAAAAGCATGTTTTAACTTAATTAAAATAACTTTGTTTTACTAATAGGCTCTTTTTTAATTTTTATCCCTAAAGAGGACTTCTTTTTCCTTTAATGTGATCATATGTGTGTTTAGGTCGAGTGGTGATGCTTAGTATTGTCTTGAGGAGGTTTGATGTTTAGTGTCAATTATAATAAACGTGTTAAGGTGTGGAGCCTAAAAGCTTCACATATGAGCGCATTACCAAAGTTGTAGGTTTACACAGTCACCGACGTCGGTCAGGAGCGACCGACGTCGGTCTGGTGCAGTTGAAGAGATGCTGGCATCGGCAGATGATCGGCCGACGTCGGTCATAGGCAAGTAGGCAAGAACTGGTGTCAGTTACCTGTGCATCCAGAATGCTATTTTTGAGGACAGAATCGAGTGTTTGCATGATGAGTTTAAGTCTTAGTCTTAAGTTCACGTTTCTATTATTAGTAAGATTGTTTTTAGAGCCCTTGTTCAAGAGGCTTAACTGTTGGTTGTAAGTGCATGCTCAAGTTTCCTAATTCTATATGTAGAATTAGATCTTTTTAGCTTAGTGTGATTATTGTAGTAGTTCATTGTATGTGAATGTTGAAGAACAATACAGAGTTGTATCAATCCAGGTTGTTGGAGTTGATTGTACTTGAGAGAGAGAGCTATTAAGGGATAGAGATCTAGAGAGAGATCTTGTGCATCTGAGAGAGATGTGGAAGAAAGAATTTTATTCAATTGTATTCCTTTTGTAAAGAGTTTTAATACAAGTTTTCAAGGTGGTTTCTTGTATCTCTTGTTCTTTGCTATTATCTGATTCTAGTTACTTATCTATCTGATTTAATTCCACGGTTTATTTCTTTCATAAGTGTAATCATATTGTTGGTTAATCCCCAACAAGTGGTATCAGAGCTTTGGTTGTAGGTTTAGAGTTTGATATCCAATAATTGGTATCAAAGCTCAGGTTCACTAACAGGTGGTTCAGATCTGTGTAGTGTGTATTGATTACAGGTTGCTCACAGGAGTTTCTGCAGGGATTTTTGTTTGAGTGGGAGAAGCAATGGCAGATGAAAGTAAACTAAGAATGGAGAAGTTCAATGGCAAAAACTATCAACATTAGAGAATGCAGATAGAGGACTATCTGTATCAGAAGGATCTATACTTACCATTAGGTGGGATTGCAAAGAAGGCCACAGACATGGAGGATGAAGAATGGGAAGTTATTGACAGAAAGGCTCTGGGGTCTATAAGACTGAGTCTAGCATCTACTGTGATATCTAATTTATCACAGGCAAAAACAATGGTAGAGTTGTTGAATACTCTAGAAAATTTGTACGAAAAACCTTCAGCTTCTAATAAGGTATATCTTATGAAGAAGCTATTTAATTTGCATATGCAGGAAGGTGGATCTGTATCTAATCACCTAAATGATTTCCTAGGTATTGTAAATCAACTAAGTTCAGTCAAAATTGTATTTGATGATGAAATAAAATATCTTTTAATATTATGTTCTTTGCCTAAAAGATGGCATAGCTTAGTAATGGCAGTTAGCAATATTGCATCTGCATCAAATATTTTAAAAGTAGAGGATGTTGTTAGTGTCATCTTGAATGAGGAAATTTGCAGGAAAAGCACAGAAGAGACATCTGGAAACGCTTTAAGTTTTGAGAGTAGGGAAAGGCAAAAAGAGAAGAGTAAGAAAGGGAGATCAAGATCCAAGTCTAAGGGGAAAGGCATATCCAAATCTAGAAATGGCAGAAGGCCACAATGCTGGAATTGTGAAAAGATGGGGCACATAAGCAGAGATTGATGGTCAAAGCCTAAGGAGGACAATCAGCACGAAGGAAAAGAAGAAGCAAAGGTTGCAGGTATTGCACAAGATGCTTTAATATTCTCTTTGCATAATAATATAGAATCTTGGGTGTTAGATTCTGGTGCATATTTTCATGCTACCCCTAATAGGGAATATTTCTGTGACTATATCCATGGAGATTTTAGAATAGTATATCTAGGGGATGATGAACCCTATAAAATTATTGGCAAAGGTAAAGTGCAGCTGAAAATGTAGAATGGCAACACATGGGTGTTGAGAGAAGTTATGCATGTTCCTAGCTTGAAGAGAAATTTGATTTTTGCAGGAAAGTTAGGGGATGAGGGTTGTACAGTAACTCTCACAGCAGAATCTTGGAAGGTGACCAAGGGTGCACTTGTTATGACCAGAGGTGAGAGAGTAGGTACTCTCTATTTGTGTAATTGTGTTACTAACAATTCTCCTTCTGTATTATCTACTTCAGATGTGGATGCAAAATTGTGGCACTCAAGGCTTGGCCACATGAGTGAGAAGGGGATATCAATTCTTAAGTCTAAAGGTAAGCTTTCAGATTTGAAAAGCATGGATCTAGAATTTTGTGAGCACTGTGTATTTGGAAAACAGAAAAGGGTTAGTTTTCTCAAGACTGGGTCTACAAAGAAGAAGCATAAGTTACAGCTTGTTCACACAGACGTGTGGGGACCGACTCAGGTAGCTTCTATTGGAGGATCACAGTACTATGTTTCGTTCATAGATGATGCTACAAGAAAGGTATGGATCTATTGTATTAAGAAGAAATCTGATGTATTTGAGACCTTTAAGATTTGGAAAGCTATGGTTGAGAATGAAACATGCAAAAGATTAAAGTGCCTGAGATCTGACAATGGTGGAGAGTTTTGCAGTTATAATTTCAACTGGTATTGTTACATGCATGGAATCTGTAGGCAAAGGATGGTTCCAAGGACACCTCAGTAGAATGGTATTGCTGAAAGGATGAACAAAACAATCATGGAGCGTGCAAGATGTATGAGATTGCATGCTGGTTTGCCCTTAGAGTTTTGGACAAAAGTTGTTGACACTATAGTGTACATGATTAACAGAGGACCCTCTACATCTCTAGATGGTGGAATTCTAGAAGAGGCCTGGATAGGTATAAAGGTAGATCTCTCTTTTCTCAAAGTTTTTGGTTGTGAAGCCTTTGTGCACTTAGATAAGAAAAATAGAAAGAAGCTTGATGCTAAGTCTATGAGGTGCACATTTATTGGCTATGGCTCAGATGATTTTGGTTTTAAATTTTGGAATCTAGGAACTAACAAGGTAATTAGGAGCCGTGACATTGTTTTCAACGAAAAAGTGATGTATAGTGATCAGTTGAAGAAGCTAAATCAATCTAGGTAGAGCAATAGTGAATTGGACGAGGTGACGCTCCAAAATGAGCTCGTAGGAAAAAGAAATAATCACTTACAGGAAAACACAGAGATCAACGTCGACAGGATAGGAACTGGCATCAGCAGAACAGAAATCGATGTCGGTCATATAGACACCAATGTCGGCAGGAAAGGCACCGGCATTGGTTAGGAAGAATCAGCGTCGGCCAGTAACAGGTTTGGAGGTGATCGAGGTTGGTCACTATCAGAGAATTTGGGTGGACAACGTGTTGTGAACGAGTCTCAAACACCCATCAGGAGGTCTGAAAGGGTAAGTAAGCCTCCAATTTGATATTCTCCTTCATTATTTTATTTATTGCTAACTGATGGTGGAGAACCAAAAAGTTTTGAAGAAGCAATACAGGTGGAGTCCAAGAGTCAGTGGGAGCGTGGCATGGTTAGGGAGATGGAGTCCTTAAGAGAGAACCAAACATGGGATTTGGTTGAATTGCCAGCTGGTAAGAGGACACTGAAGAACAGATGGACCTATAGGTTGAAAGAAGGTGAGAATGGACATATGAGATATAAGGCCAGATTTGTAGTGAAAGGATCTACACAAAAGCCAGGTATTGATTTTGGTGAGATTTTTTCTCCTGTTGTTAAAATGACTTCTATATGGATTGTACTGTCTTTGGTTGCTGTTGAGGATTTGCATCTTGAGCAGCTAGATGTTAAGACATCATTTCTTCATGGAGATTTGGATGAGGAAATTTATATGGAACAGCTGGAAGGGTTTGAGGTCAAAGGTAAGGAGAAGTTATTGTGCAGATTGAAGAAAAGCTTGTATGGCCTCAAGCAAGCTCCTAGACAGTGGTACTTGAAATATGACAGGTTTATGACTGAGCATGGCTACAGTAGGTATCAATCTGACCATTGTGTGTATTTTAAGAGATTGGATAATGGTAGATATATTATTCTATTGTTGTATGTAGATGATATGTTGGTTGCAGGATCACACATGTAGGATATCTCTAAGCTTAAGGTGAAATTAGCTCAAACGTTTGCTATGAAGGATTTGGGAGTAGAAAAGAAAATCCTTGGCATG
This sequence comes from Torreya grandis, assembly GCA_037957365.1. Lineage (NCBI taxonomy): Eukaryota > Viridiplantae > Streptophyta > Pinopsida > Cupressales > Taxaceae > Torreya > Torreya grandis. Next base: position 516,814 of record JARHVA010001372.1, read on the forward strand.
AACATTAAGAGAGATAGGAAAAATCACAGGTTGATATTGTCTCAAGAGGATTATGTGGACAAGGTGTTGAAACGGTTCAATATGCAGGATGCTAAACCGGTAAGCACACCTTTGGCTGGACATTTTAAGTTGAGTAAAGAACAATGTCCTAATTCACATGATGAGGTAGAGTACATGAGTAAGGTTCCATATTCTTCCGTAGTAGGGAGTTTGATGTATGCAATGGTGTGTACTAGACCAGATATTGCCCAAGTAGTGGGAGTTGTAAGTAAGTATATGGCCAATCCAGGTAAGGAACATTGGAAAGCAGTTCAGTGGATCCTTAGATATCTGAGAGGAACCAGTAGTAGGCACTTGTGCTATGGAGGTTCAGATACTTCTCTACATGGTTATGTAGATTCAGATATGGTAGGTGATTTGGATGGCAGGAGGAGCACTACAGGTTATGTTTTCACTGTAGGTGGAATGGTGGTTAGCTGGATATCTAAGTTGTAGAAGGTTGTTGCCTTGTCAACCAGAAGCAGCGTATATTGTAGCCACAGAAGCTAGCAAAGAGATGATATGGATGACACAGTTCATGGAAGAGCTTGGAAGGGAGCATGAGAGTTGCAGATTGTATAGTGACAGTCAGAGTGCAATCCATTTGGCTAAGAATTTAGCTTTTCATTCAAGAACCAAGCACATACAGCTAAGGTACCACTTCATACGACAGGTATTGGAAGATGGTGATTTGAAGCTGGAGAAGATCCATACAGATAGGAATCTTACTGATATGTTAACCAAGCTAGCTACAAAGGAGAAGTTGAATCTTCATTTAACTTCTGTTGGTCTTCATGATTGAGTTACAGATGGAGGACCTAGAAGATGTTGCTGTACAGGTACTGGTGCAGCTGTTTATCTCCAAGTGGGAGATTATTAAGGTGTGTAGCCTAAAAGCTTCACATATGAGTGCATTACCAAAGTTGCAGGTTTACATAGTCATCAGCATCAGTCAAGAGCGACCGACGTTGGTCTGGAGTAGTTGAAGAGACGCCGGTGTCGGCAGATGATCGGCCGACGTCGGTCACAGGCAAGTAGGCAGGAACCGGCGTCGATTACCTGTGCGTCCAGAATGCTATTTCCGAGGACAGAAGCAAGTGTTTGCATGATGAGTTTAAGTCTTAGTCTTAAGTTCACGTTTTATTATTAGTAAGATTGTTTTTAGAGCCCTTGTTCAAGAGGCTTAACTGTTGGTTGTAAGTGCATGCTCAAGTTTCCTAATTCTATATGTAGAATTAGATCTTCTTAGCTTAGAGTGATTATTGTAGTAGTTCATTATATGTGAATGTTGAAGAACAGTACATAGTTGTATCAATCCAGGTTGTTGGAGTTGATTGTACTTGAGAGAGAGAGCTCTTAAGGGATAGAGATCTAGAAAGAGATCTTGTGCATCTAAGAGAGGTGTGGAAGAAATAAGTTTCTTCAATTGTATTCCTTTTGTAAAGAGTTTTAATACAAGTTTTCAGGGTGGTTTCTTGTATCTCTTGTTCTTTGCTATTATCTGATTCTAGTTACTTATCTATCTAATTTAATTCTGTAGTTTATTGCTTTCATAAGTGTAATCATATTGTTGGTTGATCCCCAACAAAACGGTTATAAGGCTATGTTTGCCTTTCAGGCCTAGAACATTTAAACCTTCTATGAAAATTAAATTAAGATAAGTCATTAATGATATGAAATTGATTATGTAATAAATTTTGATTGATAACTCAAAATTGAGTGTCAATTTTTGCAAAAGTGCCTTATTTTTAATTTCCCACCCACTGGTCCTATTTTTATTATAAATTCACTAAAGTTATAAACTGTCATATTTAGGAGGAGTTTATTGTGCTATGGGCCATACTTCTTTTTGCATTTTACTACATGTACCCACTTCTCACATGTGGATACATTTTTGGTTGTGCCTAATATCCCTATTTTGAGAATGCACTCATAGGTTGTCATTTCGGTAGTTGACCATTTAAGGTGTGTTTTTACATTCATGATGGCTTTTTCACCATTTTTCACAATCTTCTATCAACCCACAACATGCTTTATTCTATTTCATGCATTGACACCTTGACACACTTGTAGTTTATGTCTAGTCTCCATCAAAGCTCCTTTATTAGTGCCTTGCCTTCTTCTATGGATACACTTTTCCACTCCCTTATTTTTTGGAGCATCTTTCATGATACTTGATGGCTTCTTTGACAGGTTGATAGTCTCCTTGATTGGAGATACTCTGGTGAAGAATAATGTCTTATTTGTGTTCATTTGGTGTTTATTGGGACATTATTGTACTCATACTAATTTATAAAATGCCATGGGTAGTTTTTTATGTAATATTTATTATCTATAATCACAACCTTGTCTATCTTCATGAGAGTATGCCTTGTGTTTGCACACCCTTTTCAATTGTTGGTTCTTCTTCATGCTCTATTTGATGTAGTAGTTATTATTCATGAACTAAATTTTGACACACATTTTTAGTGGACATGTCATATCTATCCATTCTTAGCATTATGGGGTAGTATCATACTATTGGAAATAATTCTTTCTTGATTTCAATTTGGAGTGATCTATGTATATAATTTGCATTCCTATGTACTAGGTGACTGTATTTGCTGGTTACCCATGCATTTTAGTGAGATGGGATGTTTAACATATAAAAAATCTTGTATTCTTATTTTATGGAAGCAACCTTCCATATTCAATTAATCATTTTATTTATAATATTGGCACCTATATTTTATGACTTGTAGTTTTCCATGCATTGGATGAGTACTGTCATTGGGGTCACTCGTGTAGATTTATGTGAAATCTATATGTTTAACTTTCAAATTGTCGCTTGGTTTTCCATCTGATCATTATTCAAGTAGTGTAATTTGGGTAACTCATGAAATTTGTGGTCTCCTTGATCCTTATCTTAGAGGAGGATCTTCTTTCAATATTATAGTAGTCATCATTCATTAGTTGTTTGTATATTCTTCATGCTTCTTATGTTGAGTGTTCCTTTCACATGCATTACTCTTTTATACATTTGACATTATTGATAGTATTCTTGAATGGAGTTATTTTGGTGAAGTATAGTGTTATTTTCTTTTGTGATTGAGTAGTGGATTTGGACCACTCATACAGATTGAGTTCTTTTATGAGATTGAGTACTTGGAGTGAAAAATACTTTAGTATAATCTTTGGGGGGATTTATAGTCCTAACTTATTTTATTTGTTTATCTTTTTGAGGGGGGAGGCTTTTTTCCCATTGGGTTTTCTACTTTTACTCCACTTTTTTATAGTTATATTGTACATGGGTACCTCATCAGGCCTTGTTTCTGGGACCTATTTTTTCTTTCCTACCTCCTAAGCTACACTTAAAAGGGGTATTGGTGTAGGATATTTATTATTTAATTTATTTATTAAATAAATTATCCCTATATATTTAACTTTAGCTTTCTTAGTTGTAAGTGGGTGAGAGGGTGAATTACAGATAGAGTTTAACTAAGTGCCATTGTGAGTTTTCTTATGAGTTTCATAGTGAGTTACACTTAGTGTGATAATGAATTTTCCTATGAGTTAAGAATCACTACACTTTTCATATATTCCTCTTCACTAGGCTATTTTAATATAATAGAGAATGGAATGTAGTTGATTTATTTTGTGTATGGTGAAGTTTTCATGGGTGTAGTAATGATCTCTTAGAGAGATCCTTGATGAAGAGTTTTGTTAACTCTTTCATGGTATCAGAGCTAATTATAATATCAATTAATTAATTTAGCAATAAAATGTGCATCTTTAGATATCTCTAGATTCTAACTTGTACTAGAATATTTCAAGAGGCCATGACATCCTAGATTATTTAAAAATCCAAAGAAGGCATTTTGGTGAGACACTCATCCATAGTATCGAAAATGGAGAAGGAAAGTGAACTCTAATCTAGGGTTAGGGAATTTGCCTCAATTTTACAAGGTAATTCCATGGCTGATTCAACACTAGATATTATGGAGTTATTACTAATTTTAGGTCCTTCATAATTTAGAGCTTGATCTGGTGAAGCAATGTCATTTAGATTATTTTATAATGATTAATTGGTATTGTTATTGTTATTTTCTTGAGATAGATGATGAAAAATCATATGAAATTGGGGTCTATAGACTATTTAAAAAGTGATAATGCACTTCTTAATGGAGATAATGCATTTAGAGAACCATTTGAATGCAACAGGTACCTCAAGTTTGGAAAATTGAGCCTTGTGAAGTCACCATATAGGTTGTAGGCTACTCTATCATATGCTAATGATGGTTATTTTGCAATAGGCATGCTAATACTTGGAGATGTTCATAAGAAAAGTATGGAAACTTTTATCTATAGTTTATCATCTAAAAGTACATTTTCTAGCTTAATGTTGTGTGTGTGATTTTCTCACAGCATGTGTGGTAGCAATAGGTGATCCCCCTAATAGTTGCCAACTTGGCTTGTTTGGATCAATTTACATCAACATAGGAAGAACTGATCTTGTCATTTTTTCTTAACTGATAAGAAAATGTATATACCAATTTCATCTCTCACATTATAGCTACCTATTGTTTATAGAACTATACCTATGATACCCTACTATAGATCTTATCAGCATAAATCAGATTTGAGCAATTGGATAAAGATGGATTTGGTTGATCAAACCATAGGTTTCCTCTCTCATGGTGGTGCTTAGTTTCTTTCTCCCTTGCTAAATCTAAGTAAAAACATAAAAATTCATTGCCCTAATAGCTACATTTTTTATTAAATGATCCTTAAAATATTAAAGTGTGTCTTAATTTAAATTGAAATAGGTTTATTTTTCTTCATTAGGCCTTTTTAATTAGATGTGTATTTATCCCTTAAAGTGGAACTATTTATCACTTTAGAGCTCATAAGGGTGTATAGGGGCACAATTTTTGACTTTAGTTATCTTGAGGAGGTTGTTGGTTCCATTACAGTTCCAACAAGTAGCTATAAGGCTATGTTTGCCTTCTAGACCTTGGAAAATTTAAAATTTTTATGTAAATTTAATTAAAATAGGTCATTAACGATGGAAACTTGATTGTGTAATAAATTTTTATTGGTATCTCAAAATTGAGAACCATATTTTGTAAAATTTCATGTTTTTTAAATTTGAATGCATTGGTCTTATTTTTAGTATAAACACATTAAAGTTATAATATGCCATATTTAGGGGGGATTGCTTGTGCTATGGGCCATATTACTTTCTACATTGTATTTCATGCACCAGTTACTCAAACATGGATGGATTTTGGGCTATGATCTACATCCCTATTTTGAGCATGCACTATTTAATACACTTGTTGGTTACTTGGATGCATTTTTGGCTAAGACTAATATCCTTTTTATGTGCTTTTATAGATTGTCATTTTTGGTAGTTGATCATTTTGGGTGTGTTTTTGCATACATGATGTATTTTTTTGCCATTTTCCACAATTTTACATTATCCCATGACATGCTCTTTTCTTGTTTGTGTCTTGGCACATCGACACACTTATAGTTTGTGTCATGTCTCCATCACGGCCCCTTTCTTAGTGCCTTGGCCTTATTCTATGGAGACACTTTTTTTCTCCCTCATTTTTGAAGCATCTTTCATGATACTTGATAGCTTCTTTGATAGGTTGAAAGTCTCCTTGTTTGGATCTATTCTGGTGAAGCCCATTCTCTTCCTTATTTTTGTTTAGTGTTTATTGGAACATTATTGTACTCACACTACTTTATAAAGTGTTATGGGAGGTTTTCTTTGTGATCTTTCTTATTTTCAATCACAACCTTGTCTACCTTCATGCAAGTGTGCCTTATGTTTGCACACTTTTTTTAAATTTTTGGTAGTTTTTCATGCACTACATTTTAATAAATAGTTTTAGTGGACCTGTCATGTCTCTCGCTTCTCAACATTACAAGGGGGTATCGTATTGTTCATACTAATGCTTCATTGTTTTTGATTTGGAGTTAGCTATGTATCTAGGTTTTTTTCCTATGTAATAGGTAGATGCAATGAATATTTACCCATTTATTCTGGTGAGATGGGACATTTAAAACATAAAAAAGTTTGCATTATTATTCTCCAGAGGTGATCTTCCATCTTTAGTTGATCAGTTTATTTAGACTATTAACACATGTATTTTTGACTTGTAGTTTTCTATGCATTAGTTGAGTAGTGTCATTGGGGTCACTCATGTAGATTTATGTGCCATCTATATCTTAAAATTTCATATTATGCCTTGGTTTTCCATCTGATCATTATTTGAGTAGTGTCATTTGGGGTACTCATGCAATTTTTTGTCTTCTTGATCTTGATCTTCCTCTTGATTTCAAAGGAGGTTATTCTTTTAGCATTATAAGAGTCATCCTTCAACAGTTGTTTGCAACTTATTCATGATTCTTAGATGTTGATAATTCTATGCACATTCATTACTCTTTTGTATTTTCAACACTAGTGATAGTATTCTTGATTGGATTTATTATAGTGAATCTTAGTGTAATTTATTTTTGTGATTGAGTAGTGGATTCAAACCACTCATGTAGATTGAGATCCTTTGTGACATTGAGTACTAAAGTGTGGAATAATTCATCATCATCTTTAGGTGGATTTCTATTCCTATATTCTTTTATTTATCTCTCTTTTTGGGGATAAATTTTTTCCCACTGGCCTTTCTCCTTTTACTTCAATTTTTAAGAGGTGCATTGTACATGGGTACTTCATTAGGGCTTATTGTCGGGACCCTTTTTTAATTTTATACTCACTTAAGCTATAATTAAGGGGGGTGTTGGTGTATAATAATTATTATTCCATTAATTTATTAAATGTATTATCCCTACACATTTATCTCTAGTTTTCTTAGGTTTAAGTGGGTAGAGGGTGAGTTTCACTTAGAGTTCTACCTAGAGTTGAACTAAGTTCCACTATAAGTTCTCTCATGATTTCCATAACAAGTTACACTTATCCTGACTATGATTTCTCCTATGAGCTAACTCCACCTATTTATTTTATATATTCCTCTTCACCTAGATATTGTAATATAATAGCGAATGGAATATAGTTGTTTTATTACATGTATGGTGAAGTTTTCATGGCTCTAGTAATGATTTCTTCAAGAGATCATAGATGAAGAGTTTTGTTAACTCTTTCATATTGAACATGATTGATTAATTGAATTTTTGTAAATAAAATCAATCTCATTTTAATATTTTTAATAATTCATAAAAAAAATCAAAAAACCTTAAGGCAAGCTAGGGTTTACAAAAGGAGACTCAAAGGTTAGGTTCACCAAAACATTTAACCCTTTTTAGTTGGTTTGGGTTATAATATAATATCCTAAAAAAGTATGGAATATACTATTATATGATCATTACAATCAATTTAATCCAAATTAAATAAATATTTTGAATAGATATGTTGAATTTAGAAATTTGTTAAGTATAGAAAGTGCCATAAAAAATGATAGTTTTATTGTTTAAGCACAAAGAAGATATAATACTTAGTTTTTTTTATGATGTGTAGGCATATTTGATATGTGTAGGTGTGGAGACAAGCTGGATGAAAATCTAGATCCAGTCATTAGATTTTGGAAAATATATTTTTAGTAGACCAGACGCTTGCATTGACCCTCAAACACTAGTGTTAATGATTTTATCCCTAGTCTAATAGTTTTTTCTAGTAAAAAATATTCATTATTTTCAAGAGTGACCACCTATGCTTGTTAGGGTTAACTATTTCATTTTTGTTTGTATGTATATATCATGTGTATATTCTTGAGATGTTTGTATGTAGCTCAAACCCTAGTTATCCACTCTTTATGATGTCACCTTAATAAAAATAGGTTAGTGGGATCACATATTTGAGATGACCTCAAGTACCCCTCTATCAATGAATGTTGTCTACATAGCCAATATTGAAGGAGGGTGTCAAACATTTGTATTTATCCCCTATTTATAGAATTTTGTGTGAACAATGATGAAATATACTATATAAAAGTGCATATAATGATCTATCTTGTAACTTAAAAAATTCCACTCATGGGTTGTTGTTTGAATGCTTCAAACATGTATTATATCTAATCCTATAATTGATATGGAAATATGAAAAAATATATCAGCAGGACTCAGTTATGCAAAATTATTTGATTAACTTGATAGGTGTTTCTTGGTATTCAATAGATGTATAAAGAGTAGGATTTGATTTATATTTACACCACACCTTTTGAAACTATCTCACATGAGGGTTTAATAAAATAAATAGTATGACCCATACATATCAAAAAAAAATTCAAATTTGGTCATCTAGAAGGTAAAAACACTAGATACAGAGTTAGGACACTAGTGTACCTCTATCGATGGTAGTGTCTCACAAGTTAAAAATTTACTGAAAGTTTATAATTAACATTAAAGGACATAAACAAGGTTTTTAGTAGGTTGTGGGTTATTAATGATTTGTACCACCAAAATAATAAGATCAGACTATAAGATAATCAATTATACATAGTAAGATGGTGAATACAAGCCTTTGGATAATGAAAATGGTCATGATTTTAAGGGTAGAGCATTGATTATTATTTGTTACATATCCAAGACTGAGATTTTATATAAAATCATATTTTAAAATATGCACTAAGTCACCTATTCTACCACTTGGAAATCACTTGACAATTTCATTATTGAGGCACACTTATATTTTTTCACACTAAGCAAAGCTTACATATTCTTTCCACATATTTTTTTATTAATTTGAATCAACCTTTAGCCAAGTCAAGAGGCTATTATATCCAAATAAAATCAAAGCATTATGAAGTATTCAATTCATCTCTATATTTATACATGTAGCAAAAGGAACATAATCGTACTAAACACTTTAAGTGGGAGAACTACGTGGGTTTGATTTTCATCTTTGGATTATTAAATACATAGACATAGATTAATAATCATGGGGTTAATTTGGATAAGCTCATCTCATTATACTATCCCCAGTTCTATTTGTAGGTTTTGAGCTATATAAATCTCTATTAGGGTTTCAAAATTTAAGAGGTCATTTAAACGTCATCTATACATAGTTGATGGTCAAATTTATGCATATGATTATATTTCAAATAAGTGTAGATGATTATGTTTTTATTTTCTTGATTTTCCATAGAGGATAAGATTGAACCACATAAGACAATATTTGCAATCGATCATGTCCCATTCCATTTGATCTTGACCCTAATCAATAACAGTAATAATTTCTATTATATGTGCATAATTAGATATGATTGATTAGTTCTAGTTATATTTTAGTAGTGCATAGTTAGCTTGGAGTCAAAACATGACTCAGTCTGACTTCATCTCTTTGTGTTTTCTATAATTAAATGTGAATTAAGAATTTGAAATCAAGAGAGGGGGTTAGATTAAGTGTTAGTTCAAAATGAAATCAAAATGAAAATAACACACTAACAAGTATGACATCTCTAGGCCTAAACACTAGGGGGATCTTAGTAACAAACATGCATATGAAAGAAACAACTAAAACATGAAATAAACATTTCTTCACCTTCCTTGGAGCTTCCAAATAGTTTTTAGAAAGGCTTTCTTAGATTGTACATCAAAGAGTCTTCATCAATTGAGTTATTTGGCTCCTTCTCTCCTTGGCACCTTTGTCTTGTGATGGATTTGGATTGGATCAAAATTTGGGCATGATAACACTATATTAAATGTATTTCAAACTCATTCGACCATTATAACTTTACACTATCCAAGCTTAAAATTATGAGTGTGAGTCCTTGTATTTATATATTTTTGTAAATGATTAAAATGAACTTGAACCATCCATCTCAAGATGAAGATATGTGTCTAAGAATCCATTCAAGTTTAGAGGATAAAAAAAAATTCCTCATAAATATTTTGGATAGAGAGGCATTAAAAAACATGGGAGGGCTTAATCAGATATTTATTTCAATTATCACTTGGGGATGTCTTCCCAAAAAAATGACCTCACCTAATGATGTAGATATTCAATATCAATTTAAATTAATGAAATATTCAACAAGTTCCATTGAAAATTAACTTTAGATCTTTATTTAAATTAATTAGCCTTAAATATGATTTATCAATTTTGGTGCAAATCTTGGAAATTGGTGCACAAATAAATCAAACTAGTCAAAATGTCATATTATTGGCTCAAAAAAAATACTTGATTGGAATTACGATTCAACATTAGATGCATTAAAACTGTTAACCCATTTAGAATGTTTCCAACATAAAATAACAAGGGCATGTGTCTTGTGCAAGAAATTTGTTAGAAAAGAGCAATCTAGAGCACCCAGGTGTGAAATCATTATTTTGACTCAAAATGATATGATCAAAGATAGGTATCTCATATAATGCATTACCACATTTAGGGATACAATGGCTAAAATTACCACTTGTATATGGCAAATTCAAACCATTTAATGTATTTTATTATTTTTAGGCTAAATTGTGATATTTGATAGAAATTGGTCAAAAGCCTGGTTAGAGGTCATTGGTTAACACTTTTAGGTGTCTATAGTTTGACCCTATTTGGGAAGGTGTTTCATGTTATAGACATAGTAACATCTTCTCAAAGAATGAAAAGGTCCTGCATGCCTACAACTTCAATAACAATAGATGAACTATATGATGCCCCCTCAAGGAAATAGTTGGCACAAGTAGATTGGAAAACATTCCATTGAAATAAAGAAGTGAAATGAGGGAACCAAAAATATGAATATGATGGGTTGAAACCATGATGAGTTTAAAAAATTAGTCAAAATCACTTAGAATTCAAGTGGGATGGTGTACAATGGTTTTCTTAAAGGAAGTTATAAGCATTATACCCCAATAGTGGCAACATGGTATGATAACACAATGATTTACCCAAAGGTGGTTACAATCATTGAGAAGATGGATCTACCCCAGTTATGATAGACAAACATGATAATAACATTTCCCTATTTGGGCAAAAAGAGTGTAAATTTTGTGAAAACACAATAATTTTCCCAAAAGTTGTTATAATCATTGAGAATGTAGGGATGATATACAACAATTTGTTCATACATGGTTATAATCATTAGACCTCGATTATGGAAAACATGATTGACTGGTTGATGATGATGATAACTTGACATAAAGGGTAATGATGAATTAGAACAACCTACTAGTAGGGAGATGCTCATCTTAACTAATAAAGGTTGAAGTTCTTTTAGTGTTTAATTAATCTATTTGTGATATGATTGGTATATGGATAATGTCGATGTTGAGGAGATATTGATGTCACCATTTCTAAGTAGACTTCTCGAATATTTTTTTTTGCAACACTATATGGTAGGTATCATGATAGAACACCATGAAGACTAGACCAAAATATGCATAAGGACTAACTACCATATTCCAATATTCAAGGAAAACAATGCACCAATGATAAAAACCATGATGACGATGTAAACATATAAATTTGGATGGATTCAAGTATAAATTCATAAGTAATCCCCCAATTAATGCACATAGAATAATCAAGGCAATATTTCTAAAAGTAAACAAACAAGCACACAAACAAAAAACAAATAAATAAGAAAAGAAACAAATAATAGTTAGTCCTTATTTTAGTATAAACAACATGACAAACATTGTCCCTAAAAAATAGGAAATAACTTAACAAGGAAACAAATGGGGGGAAATATAAGAAAAGGAAGGTGGTGGCTGAGTTGTCTCCATATGCACTAGGTAAGTGGACATTGCCTACATAATTCCATGGACATAATATCCAACAAAAACTTTAGGCCTAACATAGTTCTCCTAAGAAATGGGAAGAAAATGATAACTGATAAAAAAACATGATGGACATGATAGAATAATAGGAATGGTTTTTACAAATGGCAAGTGCATGGGAGAAAAGGCCAAAAAGGATGGGGAAACTAAGTGATAAGTGATTTGTTTGTAACTTAGTAAGGGTTCCCAAAAGCATTAAGGAAAAGAAGTGGTTAATGTTTTTTATTTTTCAAATAATTTTACAAAAAAAATTAGAATTTTTGAGTATCTCAATTCAATTTAGAATGATGAGACACTAAACAGTATAAACTTGCAAAAATGGAAAGAGCATGGAAAACTAGAATAGTTTCTCATAAAATAGTGAGATCATGGCTTAGCTTTCTCATAAAATGCTGAGAGTTGTGCTTAAGGTGATTGATATAACATTAACAAGTATCAAGCACTACCTACATATTTCTAGGATGAGACCTCAAGTCACTCTAGTTCATCCTTATAGCAAAGGAATTTAACTAGTGTACTAACCAATTCAAACAAAATAGACATAGTTGGTATGATGGCACAATATGGCATAAGAAATGGCTAGTTGGTATGTTAAGGCATGAGAAACAAATGTTTCCCCTAAATTTCCCATAGGTGGTTATAGTTAGGATACAATAGCATAGGTCAATGATACTAATTTTCCCATATGTAAATATAATTAGTAACAAGACTGGTGGGATAATAATTTTCCCATAGGTGGTTATAATCAAGCACACTTGGTATAGAGAATGAGACAAGAAATGAAAGATACAACTGCCAAACTACTATCTTACTACTCCAACATATTATCTCTATCTGGAATACTTGAAACAACTACACAAATTGGTCTGAATCCTCTTACTGAAAATGATGATGAAAATAAATGGAATGGAACCAAGGTCATAGGACTAGGGAAGGAGGTATAAATTAACTTGGTTGATGGGGAATGTATGGTAGAATGGATATGTGATAGGAAAAAGTGATAGGTTGGTAGGATGATAGGATGGTAAAATGGTATAATATAAAGAAGAATATTGATAATATGGTATAACTTGAAATGGACCTTATAGATGATACACAAAGTCATTCAAGCATAGTACTGCTTAAGGTGGATATTGTTCTTTATCTCATCAAATTCATTTCCATATGGTATGGAAAGCCTATATGCTCCTGTTTCATTTTTTTTTTTTTAAAAGGACCAACCTAGTTGGGTTTAAACTTGCCTCTATGCTTCTTTTTAGTCATGGTATTCCTTTGGTTCTCTTTAAGGATAAGATCACCAAGTTTAAATTCTCTAAGTTTCACATGTCCATTTTAGTGGCCTCAAAGTTAGTTTTGATAAGCTTGGATATTTTTTACAATATCCATGTATTTCTCATCAACTAAATGTAGCTCTTATAGGTGAGCTACTCAATAGTCATTATCATCTAGGACATGCTTGAAAGATATGCGTAGAGAAGGCAACTCAACCTTAATAGGAAGAATGGCCTCAATACCCTAAACAAGTGAATATGGAGTGGATCTTGTGGGTATGAGGTGATTGGTACAATATGCCCAAAGGGTGTGAATATCTCAAGGTGCTAGTCATAACTAACATCATTGACAATCTTTTTGAGAATGTTGATAATATTTTTGTTTGATGCTTCAACCTAACCATTACCTTGAGGGTAATATGACATAGAAAAGTGTTGTGTGATGTTTTATTTGACACATATTCTAAAAATCCTTATTCTTAAATGATTCTCCATTATTAGATATAGTTTCAAAAGGAATATCATAGTGGTAAACAAGATGGTTGAAAATGAACTTAGAAATTTGATTTCCAATCATGTAAGTGAGGGGTATAGCTTAAACCCACGTAGTGAAATATTTAATGGTAGTAAGTATATGTCTATGTTTATCAGATGAAGTGAGATTATTCTTCCCAATGAGGTTGAGGCCCCATGTATCAAATGGCCATGGTGTCAACATTTGTTTCAGAGTCTTTGCTAGGGCATGAATCAGATTGACATGTCATTGACAGTTGTCACACTACATTACATATGCAACTACATCTATGCCCATTTTAGACCAATAATAACTAGTATGCAAGAGATTTTTGTTTAATATTACCCCACTGGTGTGGGATCCACATACTCCTTCATGAACTTCTCATAATGCTAGTGTACATTCTACCAAACATAAATAATGAAGTAGAGTTTCATCAAAACTATGGTGGTAAAGGGTTGATTTAAGTAAGGTATAATATGTGGTTTTGTGGATGAAGGCTTTGGATTGATTTTGGGATAGTTTAGGTGGTATAATTTGGTCTTGGAGGTTGTTTTAAATGTCTAATTACTATATATATCTAGGACCAATAATTTCACAAATCATTATGATAGTTGAAGGTTCATCAGCTCGTGTTATAAAATTCTTGATGAGGAATTGATACTCTTTAGCTATGTCTATTTGGTGAGTCATAGATATAATAATATACATAGCATATGTGGTTCTATTATTGTCCCTTCATATATGTTTAAGTTTGACATCAACAATCTGCCATTTGAGAGTGTCGACCATCGCCTTATATGGCACTAGCTTGTCATCTTTGGTCTAAAAGTGGTATGTAACCTAATTGATTATTAACTTAGAATCACCATAAGCCTTGAGATGAGATATGTTCCATTGTATCACATATCAATGTCCTGAAACAAGTGATTCATATTTTGCCATGTTTTTAGTACAAGGAAAGTTGATCCTAAATGATTTAAGGATTATATCCCCCTATGGTGTAATAAATAAAATGCTTGCCCTCAATCCATGTGCTATGAATGATCCATCAAAATAAGGTTTCTAGTCATGCTCCTTAAGAGGTGCGTTAATGATGGTTATTATGGATTCATTAGGAAATTGGAATGTGAGTGGTTCTATATCAGTAAGGGGTGCTTCATCAAGATGATATGTTAGAACTTGCCCATTAATGGATTTTTGGTTGATGTACTTGATGTCAAACTCAATGAGAATCATGATCCACTTGGCCATACAACCTTGTAAAGAGGTTTTAGATAGTAGATATTTGAGTAGATCTAGTTTCTAAATAACTAGGGTCTTATTGTTTAACATGTAATGGCAATGTTTTTGAGTTATGAATACCATGGCTAAATATGGTTTTTCTATGGGCATATAATTATATTCATGCATGACCAATGTACATCTTAAACAGTACATGATGCTCTTTTCCATTATCATCATACTAATCCAAAAGTGCCCCTAAGGAATTGAAAATAATGGATAGATACAACAAGAATGTCTTTCCCAACATAGGAGGCAACAAAATAGGTGGATTCGCTAGATATTCCTTTACTTACTGAAAAGCTATCTAGCAATGATCACCTTAGTAAATTTGACTCCCTTATTTAGAATATGAACAAAAGTATGGATTTTTTTGGCCAATCATGATATGAAGCATTAGATAGACTAGATCTTGCCTTGCAAAATGTGGATTTAATTCAAATTAGTCGATGGTGGCATTTTTTTATGGATTGGACATTGGTTAGATCGACTTCAATGACTCAACGAGATATAATGAAGCCTATAAATTTTCTTGATATGAATTTGAAGACACACTTATTAGGATTAAGTTTGACTTTGTACTCACATAGTCTTTAAAATATTCTATGCAGCACCACTAGATGATCAACCCTAGTCTTTGATTTTCCAATAATGTCGTTGATATAGTCTTCAACAATATCATGTAATATATCATGAAATATGATGATCATGGTTCTTTGATAGGTGGATCCTATATGTTTAAGACCAAAAGGCATAACCTAATAATAGAATGTTCTACATGGAATGGTGAATGTTGTTTTATGTTAGTCTTTTGGTGTTATTATAATTTGGTTCTACCCTAAAAATCCATCCATTAATGAAAACATCGCATAACCCGCTATGGATTCAACTATCATGTCAATGTTTGGAAATAAAAAATCATCCTTAGGGAAAGATTTGTTTATATCATGGAAATTAGTATAGATTTTGATTCCTTCAACATTTTTGCTAATTGGCACAACATTGGTGATCCACTCTGAATAGTCGATAAGCTGAATACATCCTAATTCCAAGATTTTTTATAATTATTTATTCACTAATACAACAATGTGAGGATGCATCTTATGTAACTTTTGTTTCATTGGTTTGGCTTTAATATTTACGATAAGGTGGTAAAAAACCAAGGCAAGGTCCAAACCTCTCATGTCAAAATATTCCCATGCAAATATGTCAATAAATCTCCCTAAAAATGTTGTAAGGACCTAATGCTCATTCTAGTTAAGGGACATGCCTAGCGTGATCCACTTTAGGTCATCTAGGGACCTGATGTTTACCTCTATTATATCCTCCCCTATAATGGTCAATCCATCTTCAAGGATAATGGGAAATTATCTAAATTGACTTGTAATATTAGATTCAGCTATTAGGATTGGCTCTTTGAGCTCCGTTAGGAATTATGAATCAAATTCCCCCAATGGGAAATGTGGCCATGTAACAAAAAATATTGTAAACTCCTAAATGATTTGATCAAAAGATTATTTTTATTTAAAATTAAACTTAGACTCATAAACAAGTTTGTCATTGGTGGTTTCCTG
Organism: Torreya grandis; assembly: GCA_037957365.1. Taxonomy (NCBI): domain Eukaryota; kingdom Viridiplantae; phylum Streptophyta; class Pinopsida; order Cupressales; family Taxaceae; genus Torreya; species Torreya grandis. The sequence continues at coordinate 533,271 of JARHVA010001372.1, forward strand.
AGATATGCTTGAAGAAGATTGAATACCCCCATCTAATGGCACTTGAAGCAAGTTTTCACCACTAGACTAGCCTTTTTATTTACTTTTTCCCTAGTCATAAAGTGCCTTAAAGAGGTTTTCACTTTGTGACCTAATTTTTTTAATTATTTTCTATTTATTAAGGGTGTTCACATTCTCTCCAAAATAGGCTTCAGGATCTAACTTGATTGAGAACCCTAATTTATGGTCCCCCAATTGAACATTATTTCTAAGGCCTAGAAAATCATAAAAAGCCTCATCAATTTGAAACTAACCAATTGGCACATTGGATTCTTGTTGGTTATAGTCTATTAGTTTGGATAATACAATGGTAGTGGGTTTTAATGAATGATTTTTCTAAGGGTACAAAAAGAATGAGGGTTAAATAGGTTGGTCTCAACTAGGTCATCAAAAAGGATATGATCAAACTCTACTTCACTACCAACATCATCATCACTATTCTATGGGAATGAAAAATTATTAAGGTACATGGGGTAACCCCCAATAGGTTTAAATCTAAGTCCATATGGCCCTTTATATCTAGTCATGGAAATCAGCTTAAGTGTTCCTTGTTGATTTGGTTTGAGGCCACCTCTTTCATAGTCTTGATTTTTCATGATGCTATTGGGAATAGGATAATTTGCATTCTCATAACAATTATTCTACTTTTCATTTTAAAACCATGATTCATCTTCTTTAAGAGGGTCCTTTTCTAGTCCAGATGTTAGTATAAATGTGACAAGTCTTAGATCACACTTTTACCTTTGCCCTTTTATTGCCATTTTAGATGAAGTGGCTTGGCTTTAGGTCTTCCAAAGGAATTTGGGTTCTATGTAAGGTTTTCATTATGAAAGGTATCATGGGTAAAATAATATCCTAGGCCATTAGGCAAGATGGTATAATGATTAGATATCTCATGAGGTGGCATGTGGGAAAGGGAATCAATGGTATTAGGATCAATGCAATTATCCTGTGGCAAATCAAGGAGTATTTCCTTTCTTTTATCTTACTTAGCCACTATATTCATGTCAAAATGATATTTATATCTATTTAACTTAGCCTTTTAGTGTTTTTAGTGCTTTTATGGATGAAAATATCTTGGTATACAAACTTCCATTCTAAAGTGGGAGAACATGACACATTGGTGCAATGTCGATGGGAATGCATGAGTTTCATGTTACTAAGGTCTTCCCAAAAGCATATTATATGACAAATCTATATCTACCACATGGAAAAGTGTAACATGGGTCAAGGGCCCAATGAAACTAGTAAATAGATGGTGCCTTGTGATTCTCATTCTTCATTATTGTAGGCTTTGATGGTTATTGTCTCTACTTGAAGATCTACCATCATGTACCTGAGAAGTTTGATGAGCTTTAGAGACAGTATGTTTAGATCTAATCCATTGTCTATAAGGACATGTTTCACTTTGTTCTACTTTATGCAAACTTTGATGTATAAGGGGTTTTTAGGTACTGGGCCAAGGGATGACATATGGCTTTGGTTGAAAGTGACTCATAGGGCTAGAGCTAGGTGTACAACCAAAGATTGGAGTTTATTAGGGTATATGTCATCTGAAATAGTGTATTGGCTAAAGAACTCATTCAAAATGTTTTTGTGGATTTTTTATGTATAGAACAAATATAAAATAAAGATCTATTATAGCATCTTTTACAATTGCTCCACAATGTCAAACATCTCGTGGTTAGTTTTAAATGGCTTATTCCAAGGTATAATAGCTAGTTGGGTGATGGTTGAAGTGGTAAATGGGTATGGATCTGGGATGGTAATCTTTGACCTTCAAGTTGGGATTTCATAATCATAATTAAAATCAAGACCATGATCGATAAAAAATGATGGTGATGGTGGGGGACCAGATAGGATAAGTCTCAGTTGTTGGTGCATTTTACGTGGTCACGAGGTAATGATGAGTTATCAGTGTAGGGTCTAAAATTAGTAATACCTACTTATTGGTACACTTGTATTTAGTCCTAAGTCAAGGAAGGATTATCAATGTTAGTTGGTGGATTGGCACTATGTATAAAAGGTCTTGATTGATTCATATTTAGTCTTGGATTAATGGAGATGGTGTTAACATGACCTCCTATAATATGACCTACAACCCTATTGTATTCATGTGAAACTACATGGTAGGTGTGTTAATTGTTTTCATTTTGACCTTGGTTCTATCTATTATGTCGACACTATTAGTTTTATTATTGGTGATTTTGTTGATTCTATTGGTTCAACCTTGGTTGTTAAAAATGTTGTTGGTGTTGCACTAGCTATTATTGTTGTTTCTATTATGGTTGGTTGTTATGCTATGGAAAAGGGTTTTAAACAATTCTTAGGTTATGATTATAAGTGTAATAACCACCATCCAATGTTATTTTCCTATTCTCCAACATATTATGAATTAATTATTTAATTTACACACAATGGCATAAATTATATCCATTAACCAATAACGTTCACATAATTCATTTTGGTGGTACTAATCAGGATAAGGAATGCCCTTAGGATAATGTTTTAGTATAGGCTAGCTAATTGGATTAGCAATGACAAGGTTGTGAAACATAGATTAAATAGGTTCTCCAAGGTCACTAAAAATCTAATTTTGGTGGTTCATATCTTAGATGAAATGGTATCTACAAGTACTCCATGTTAAATCTATAATAACACACATCATCAAACTTAATTTTTTTTGGTTTTTTCCTATCTTGGATGACAACAATCACATCCTTCATATGTTATAGTTCTTGGGCTAGAAAACTAGATGGAACATTGGTTTGAGGTGGAATATTGGCTTGGGTAGATGGTTGAGAAATCACAATTAGATCACTTTGACTAGGGTTAATAGAAGTATTTTTTTGGGTATGTTGGCTCAGTTGTGGAATGGACCAAGAATATACATGCATGGATTAGGGCATGATTATTGAAATCACACCTATTAGATTGTTATATTTTGATTGGGGTTGGAATTGTGGGCTTGGTTTTGAGGATTTTGAGGTTGGGATAAAGGGATATGGTTGTATTGTGCCTAGTGAGTTTGAATAGGGACATGTTGACTAATTAAAACTTTTTGTTGAGAGGGTAATTTTGAACCAAGACCCTATATTTAAAGTAGTGGCTCATTCTGCATAAAAGGCAAAGGTTTCCTAATTGGTACTTGAGGAACATTAGAACCTCTTTATCGCATGAATCTCAATTAGGAAGTGGATGCATGTTAGACATTTAGAATTTATTACTAACCAATATTTGTATGATGTTGATTAGACATAATTTGACTTTGAATTGGTATATTGGTCTGCAAGGAAAGAGGTATGTTCACTGCTACTTAGTGAGGTGGAACATTAGTTGCCCCTTGTTGAGGTGGCAATATGTTTAACCTCTTCTATGTTGATATTTTTGATTTCACCCATTGTTGTGAAACACTACTCATTACCTATTTGGGAGGAGTAATATTCATCACATTTTGTTGTTAAGTCATGATATTGGTCATTGGCTAACTACCTAATCCTATTGGTTGAGCACTTGAAGAAATAACTGGTTGAGGATTAGTGGTAGTAGTTTGTTGAGGTTGGGATGTATAATATCCTACTCTTTGATTTAGAAAACCACTCATGGTGTTATCTAAAGGTATATTTATTTTAAGATTAGTTGTTTGTCTACTTACACCACATTGGTTTGGATTGGATATTGCTTTTACATTATCCACTATGTTTTGCTTAATCCTCTGCATAGATACAGAAGACACTTCTTGGATAGAGGGCATATGAAACAAGTTTTCAACCATAGTTTTTTATGTAAATGGGTCTACACCTTGATTATATTGACCACTAAATTCTATTAACACTCTTGTTGAAGAAACTAAATCTGTGAGAGGCCTATTTGACATGGTCATCTAATTAAAATAATGCACTAGGTTTAAGTAAGTTTGCTATGCTATCTACATCTATACAAAGTGATCCTCCATGGGCTCCTTGCCTTTAAAAATAATACTAGGGTGTTGATATGTGAATTGGACTAGAGCTAAAGGGTTGTTAGAAGAAGCCTATTGACTATACAGTATGTTGTAAGGCTTTCCTACTAGACTTGGAAAATTCTCATGGGGAAGTCTATCAGAAGCCCCTACTTATATAGCTCTAACAAAAATCTCATCTTTATTTTCTAGTAAGTGACACTTAAATAGATAAAGATCATACATGGATGGTGTAGTAACATATTAAGTTGTTGAGGAAATGGTTCCTCAACTATAGGTATCACAGTTAGGTATTACTCTATTATCTCATGATCTTACTTTGAGTATGGAGGCATGTTAAAAAATAATGAGATAATAGGTCCTAGTTTTTCCCCCCTATTTGAGTGTTATAATATGGATAATGATCTATCTCATAAGCAACATTTGTATGTATAGGGGTATTAAACTATTTCTTCTTATATGACTAAATTACTAAATCCTAGATTGTACATGAGGCCACTATGAGTGTAGGAATACATGTTTGGATCCATAGTAAATGTTTCATGACCAAAAGGAATAGAGTTATACAAATTCTAAAAAAGTGATGTCTAAAAAGATTTTCAAACTTTATCTAACATAGTCAAAAGGATGGACATGTATATCCAAAAAGCTTGATTCAGTGATTTGTGATAAAATAAGATAATGTTAAATGTCTAATGTTAAATGTCTTAGACAAAAAGGTCAATTAAATGGACTAAAAATTAAAATTCTAGATTCTAGGATCAAAGTGTTTCAAATGAGTATAATATAGTAAAAAAAAAAATCCTAGGTCTTTTAGCCAAATGTGGTATTGAAAACTAGACTCAAGCATGTTGTGTTACGACTTTTGTTAAAACAACATCAAAATATACACTTAAAATAAATATGAGATATTTAATCTAATAGATTTGAAACACTTTTCAATAAAAAATAAGCATTTGAATCTTGGATATAAAATTGATCCATAGGTATGAGGTATGAAACAAAAAGCACTTGGAGATAGTTTATTTTCTCCCAAATAATGGCATAAACTAGAGTTTTTTGTCTAGGAAACTAGATAAAGGTGAACAAAGTAAGTGTGTTAGACAAAGACTCACAAAGATATACTCAAAATGATTTAAAATTTGGAAAAACTTGGGCTCTATGAAAATAGGCATATGAAACAAGTTTTGAAATAATTTGAGTAGTGTAACAATTCTAAAATACTCAAAAGGTGTGATAAATGCTTACTTCAAGACTCTAAGGCAAAATGGTTTAACATGATTTTGATAGTGTGACACTACTCTCCTCAACTTAAATAATGCACACACATTATATTTAAAAAATATCTAAATCAAAATTATGGTATCAAAAGAAATCAAGACAAATGGAAAATAGAAAAGGTAGTACAAAATTTATCCTGGGACTTAAAGCATGAGTGATACGTAAGATGATTTGAGTCATAGAAAATGATGATAATGATTATAAGTCTAAAAGTGACCCTCAATTCAAATTGGAAATTGAACCTAAGTTCCCTCAAGTTTAGTGTAAATGGTGAACCCACTCAACACATCAACCTTATAAACTTATAAAGGTAAAATTTTGAATTCAAATTATCAATGAAGGACTTAATAAAATTGGCCAAATGGTCTAGACTCAAATGGGTAGCATAACTATGGAAAAATGGAAGATATGACACAATGTTTTTAGATGACAAATTTGAACAAGGAAAAATATGATTTTTACTTAGGTAACATAACACCTCCTTGTTTAATAAATGTGGTGGAAAATGTGTTTGGATATGGATTTTTGTTAACAAACAATTTTGACTCCAAACAAGACCAAGTAATCTAAGAAAAAGACAAATAAAGTAATCAATCATCTTAATACCTAAACTGACAAGGTGTTGCAAAGTGGGGTTTAACTAAACTAATGAGTTTTTAAACGTCTATATAGATTAAATACATACAAACTTCACATAAGCATACAAAATAAGTGCATGTCATTTGGGTCCACATCATATGTCTTGTTGTAAAAAGGTCTTGCCCTTTTTACAACTAGTATATTCATCGCTCGCTCAGTGTAGTGTGATGTATAACATGCTCAAACATCCCAAGTTTAGCCTCTACTAACAGAGATGGATTAATTTCTCATACCATCATATTAGTAAGGGGATCTCAATTTATATGCCTTCCCATGGAGAGGGGTTGAAGATGATATTAGGAGATGAATCCCTTAGTCAAATCTTCCCTATAGAACTTATGGAAGGTAATTAATAACCCATCACAAGCCAAGATGCATAAAATAAAAACTAAGTAAAAGAGCTTTATTTTTATTTTTAGATCACCCAAGCTATGGGGGTCTTGGGGAGATCCTTTACAACATCTCTTTTATGCTTTTGGAATATGGCACTAGTTTTTAATTAATATGGTGATTTTTATCCCATAAATTTATTATAGGGGATGAGGGAGAACATACATACATAACTTCCTTTTTGCATAAAAAATTTAACTGGGTAAGCAATGATAAACAACTTATAAAATTTTTGAAGTGACTTCAATTTTAAAGCACTAAATGAAAGGATTTGTGGTGTTATTTGGCCCCTTGGCCTTAAGTTACAAAGTTTTTGAAGAACAAGCATAAAAACATTCAGATAAACATCTAAGTGTTTCCTTAAGCACCAAAGGAAATTTCTTAATCCTTTTTAAGAACTAAAAAAGAGGTTAAAAAGACTAGAATAATCTTGTTTTGATCACTCTTTAAGTAGGTCCTGCAAGGAAATGGTCAAAATTTTGTTTATCCTTGAATCACTTTTTAAAATGAAATAAGTAACTTTGTAAATTGAGCTTTTGAGTTCAGACAGTGAAGTCCCGTAACTCCATAGTCCCATGCTATAACTTTGCAAAACCGTGACTGGTTAAAAATATATCATAACTCATGGGTTAGTCAACAAAAATTGACAATATCACTACTCTAATAGACAATATCAAAACTAACAAATCAAACTAAAAACTTAGAGAGTTATGGTATTATCACTTAACCTTAATAGTCTAGGATAACTGTTGATAGTTGAACTACAATAGTATGACCCAAACTGACAATATTGCAACTTGATAAATCATGATATTGTAATATCATGACTATCAAGTCATGGTATTACAATATCATAACTTGTGAAATCATGGTATTGAAATATCGCTACTATTGAGTAGTGGTATTACAATATCATAACTTGACCTACACATAAAGAAAATGTTAGTCCAAAAACATTGTTAAGATGTAATATCATGACTGAAATGATAAAACTATGACTATGTCAGTTGTACGATTATGGTTTAGAGGACAACATCATAATTCCATAGTGACAAAAGCATGACTTCAAAGAAATGTGTTTTAAATTATTTTTTCACTCCTTTTACTCTTGCACTCTAAGATTCTACATGAAAATAGTCAATAGGTAGCTTGTAGAATCTATTTGATCAAATTCATGGGGATAGGTCCCACTAGGCATGCCATTATGTGAACTATGAATTCTACTCAAGAGAGGGGGTTATATCAAGTGTTAGTTCAAAATGAAAATAACACACTAAAAATCATGAAATCTCTAAGCCTAGACACTAGGGGAAGCTTATTAACAAATAAACATATGAAATCAACAACTAAACCATGAAATAAACCTTCCTTCACCTTCCTTAGAGCCTCCAAATGGTTTGTAGACTGGCTTGCTCAGCTTTTGCATCAAAGAGTCTTCATCAATGGAGTTGTTTGGCACCTTTGGCTTGTGATGGATTTGGCTTGGCTCAACAATTAGACAAGATAAAACTATACTGAATGGATTTTGAACTCATTTAAGAATTATAACTTTACACTATCCAAGCCTAAAATTATGAGTGTGAGGCATTTTATTTATAGATTTTTACAAATGATCATAAGGAACATGAACTATCCATATCAAGATGAGTATGTATGGCTAAGAATCCATTCAATTTTAAAAGCTAAAATCAATAAATGTCCTCATAAATATTTGGGATAGAGAGGCATGGGAGGGCTTAATCATATATTTATTGAAATTATATCTTGGGGATGTCTTCTAAAAAAAATGACCTCACCTGATGATGAAAATATTTAATATCAATTTATATTAATGAAATATTCAACAAGTTTCATGAAAATTAACTTAATCTCTTGATCCAAATTAATTATCCTTAAATATGATTTATCAATTTTGGTGTAAATCTTGGCAATTGGTGTACAATTAATCAAACTGGTCAAAATGTCATATTATTGGCTTGAAATTTGATTGTATTAGAATTAGGATTCAATGTTAGATGTGTTGGAACTGTTATCCCATTTAGGATGTTTCTAACACAAAAAACAAGGGCATGTGTCTCATGCAAGAAATTTAGTAGAAAAGAGAAATCTAGAGCACCTAGGTATGAAATCATCATTTTGACTTGAAATGATCTAATCATAGTTAGTTGTATCATAAAATAAATTTCCACAATTATGGATACAATGGCAAAAATTAGTATTTTTATATGATAAATTTGAACCATTTAATGTATTTTAGTGTTTTTAGGCCAAATTGTGATATTTGAAGAAATTGGTCAAATGCCTAGTTGGAGGTCATTGGTGGCCACTTTTAGGTGTCTACAGTTTCCCCCTATTTGGGAAGGTGTTTCAAGCTATAGGAATAGTAATTTATTCTCAAATAATGAAAAGGTCTTGCATGCCTATAACTCAAATAACAGTGGATGAACTATATGACTATGTGAACTAGGAATTCGTCTCAAGAAAGGGAGTTAGATCAAGTGTTAGTTTAAAATTAAATAAAAATTAAAATAACACACTAAAAAACATGACATATATAGGCCTGGACACTATGAGAGCTTAGTAACAAACATACATATGAAAGCAACAACTAAAACATGAAATAAACTTTCCCTTTCTTGGAGCTTCCAAATGGTTCATAGAGTGGATTGCTCAGCTTGTGCATCAATGGAGTTGTTTGGATTATTCTCTCCTTGGAACCTTTGGAGTTTGATGGATTTGGCTTGGATCAACAATTTCACACGATAAAACTATACTAAATGGCTTTTGAACCCATTTAAGCATTATAACTTTACACTATCCAAGCTTAAAATTATGAGTGTGAGGTCTTGTATTAATAGATTTTTGTAAATGATTAGAATGAACCTGAACCATCCATATCAAGATGAATATGTGTAGCTAAGAATCTAATAAATGTTTTAGGCTAAAATCAATAAATGTCTTCATAAATATTTGGGATAGAGAGGCATTAAAGAGGCATGGGAGGGCTTAATCAGATATTTGTTTCAGTTATGTCTTTGGGATGTCTTCCTAAAAAAATGACCTAAACTAATGATTTAGATATTCAATATCAATTTAAATTAATTAAATATTCAACAAATTCCATGGAAAAATAACTTAAACTCTTAACTCAAATTAATTAGCGTTAAATATGATTTATCAATTTTGGTGTAAATCTTGGCAATTTGTGCACAAATTAATCAAACTAGTGAAAATGTTATATTATTAGATCAAAATTTTACTGTATTAGAATTAGGATTAAATTTTAGATGCATTGGAATTGTTATCTCATTTATGATGTTCCCAACACAAAATAATAAGGGCACATGTCTCGGGTAATAAATTTCGTAGAAAAGAGCAATTCAGAGCACCTAATTATGAAATCATCATTTAGACTCAAAATGATATGATCAAAGTTAGCTGACTCATAAAATGCATTTACCCATTTAGGGATACATTTGACAAAATTGTAACTTTTATATGACAAATTTGAACCATTTAATGTATTTCAATGTTATTAAGCCAAAAGAGTTAATACACCAATTAACTCCAAATTATGATAAAATAAGTTGATATTGACTACACATTAAAAATAAATAAAATTATTTGTTATTTTATAGAATTGTAAGACCAATCCCAAAAAAATTATAAATATAGTGTCAATCGATATTATTTTGTCATATATATGTATATCTAGTTTTTAAATATTAATCCTCTTATGAAATTCTTATTTCATGATATCGTATAATAGTTATAATTATTTTATCAAAATAAAAAATATTCATAAATAGATACTACAAATGAGTGAGGGAATAAAAAATAAATAAATTTATTTTATTTAAAACATAGTACATTCACAAAATCTCATAGTATAAGTTTAGCATAATTCCTCCAACAACTGTATTTGAAATTCCATAACAGAAGTGATATAATTTAATGATCATTCATTTAAATAGAATTTAATTTATGATTATAACTTTTTTAATTCATAATATTTAGAAAATTTTAATATACCCATGATTACTTGAAATTCAGTCAAGTAAAATTGAAGTATATCCATAAATATATAGTGGTGTTGCATGATGTCTTTGATAACATTAACGAATGAATGAATGAAATTTTAATAACATCCATGATACCAAGTAGTTTATGTGATTGAGAGATGCATTAAAGTTGTCTGTGATATCACAACATCTTGACATAAGGCATACCCTACTACTATTACAAAAAGTCTAATCCCTTCTCGATGCTAACTCTTCTACTATAGATCTTGATTAAAAATTTAAAAATTATGTTTAGAATCGCATGGATTCCTCTCTCCATTAACAATAAATATGTGATAAACAACAATGATAAAGACCCCAATATATGTCACTAAATTGTATATCTCAATTAAAATTTATATCAAATCCAAATAGTTATGGTCTCTATAATGAGCATAAGAATTTGTCTACTTTCAAGATTAACTATAATATGTATTAATCTAAGTTCATAACTAAATTTTACATACATGGAAAAATAAGATAATATTAGATAAAAATGTTAAGGTAGAGTAATTACTAAGTAATACATGTGTATTTTTAGTCTTTCCCAGCTTACAACTAATCAAAGCATGCATTAAAAAATTGGGATAATATAGTTTATTTAAAATTGTACCAAAATTAAATTAAATTTACAATTAATTTAATCAAAGTGATATCATCCTCCTTTTTCTCTTTATTTTTATTCGAATTGAAACTTAATATTCCCTGTTAAGGTAGGAGACTATAAGAATTACTTAGGAATTACCTTTTTTTTCAGCCAATCAAATAAATAGAAATAATATTATATTAATAATTACAAAGTTTTTGTTAATGTTTGGCATACTAATTTTAGAATATTCCCAGAGGTATTAGTTGAGAATATTCTTATATTGATATCATCAACAATAAATAACTATGACAACTCATACCATTATTAATTACAATATTTATTTCTTTATGATAACTATTTATGTCATTAATTTTTTTGGTGATTAATATTTAATTCAAATATCCACTTATTATTTTTTATTTGATCATATATGTAAATGGGTGTGTTGATGTAACACATTTATTAAATCAAAGGCTATAGGACAAATTCTTTAATTCTTGCACCATATTTTTATTTATTCTGATAGGATTAGGTCAAATAAGCCCCCTTTTAGATTAACCCCATAGTGCATCAGGTCTACATATGGCTGACTGTAATTTTCCACCTTGAATTCCCACTACTTTACATAAAGTCAATCTCAATCCAAATATAATCATTTTTAGATGAAATCATAGAGAACTCACACCAATAATATGATGATGTGGATTATAGCCATCTGACATGAAAAGTAGGTATGCTTGTCTATTTAGAGTCTACATAGTAAAAAATTGGATTTAGCATCCAAAAAATACCATCAAAGTTAACATCAAAATTTTTAACAATCTAATTTTCCATAAAAACAAGTAAACAAAGATACCTTGATAAGATTTAACAATAAATTTATAGTAATATTTTCCAACTTTGAAAAAATGGTTTACAATGTAATAAGATAAATTGTATAACTCTCTGTGGGAAGAGTTGAATTTGCCTATTAATCGTACCTAAGAAGAGTTAATGAAATCTATCCTAATATTGACTTTGATAATATTTTATGATTTCTTTCAACATAAAAATGTCATATGTCAGGAATTTGGCCTCACAATTGGAAATTCATAATAACATTTAAAATGTATAGCTAATTGCTAATAATTATTTACAACTATTATTTTTAAATATCTAAAACAAATTTTTCATTTTTTTAATACTGTTAACAATGTAATCCATATTTATGTGATGTTTAATTCACATGTCATCAATTTTATATCCTCACAACTTTTTTTGATGCACTAAAAGATTAGTTGTACAGTCTTATATTCCTTTTAAAGTATCATCATCAATTACATATTTTCTAGGATTTTGGTAGTATTTTAAACTTACATAAGACAATAAATAATATTATCTTTTATTAAATCTTATGAATCTATTAGATGCATGTAGTTCAACCCATATGGCATCAATTAGTGTATGCTCTCTATTATTCTTTTAGGGTATGGCTTACCATCTAATATGTATTATTATTTCTCAATTATGGTGGTGGTCAATCATGTATGATTCAATGACTTTACAAATAGTTTTACATCATGTGGGAACAAACATATAATGGTGTCTAGTGGCCATATGCACCTAAAAAACATTTCAAACAATCATTGAATGAATCTACTCTTTTTCCTAGTCAAAACAAATATTTTTCAGTTACATAAAAAGGTTAATGTGTTTGCCTTATTTTTGGCCATTCATTTTGATGCAAATTTGGATGTGGTCTCTCCTAGGATTGTTTGATCTTGGGCCCCATTGATTGTATATAAGATTATACCATCAATTTTTTAACCACTTTTATTAATACACACATTTTTTTGGAGGCTAATATAATTTCAGTTTAAAAGCCACAAATAAATTATGTTAATGTTAGGAAAATTAACCATATAAATAGATATCTATTATATTTTTATATAGGCTGGTACAATGTGAAATTTAAAATTTACATGAAAATATATATAGTAAATGTACAATTTATAATTTACGTGAAAATATATAATATATAAATTGTTAAGTTTATAACTATTGACAGTATAGGAGAATTTTTATCTATCATATACAATCTGAAAACATAAAATAGAATATATATTGTCAATTTATAACCTCGATTGCATGCAACTCAATAATTAATTTTTTGAATACAATGGTAGGGACTAACCATTATGCAACCCTTGTTTTAAATGCAACCACATTGTATATATATTATTATTTAAGTGAAAAGTACAAATCACTCCCATGACATTCTTACAATTATTTAATTTAAAATTATACCAGATAAAAGTCCAACCTCTTTGGAAGAGACTTTTGATACAAGGGCCCCTCCTCCCCTCCCCTTCCCTTCCTGTCCCACTCCAAAAAGAATATAAAAAAAAAGGTTCTTTATTCCCTTTCTCCACCAAAGATTCAAAATCATGTTAGTACAACAAATAACAAAATTAATGATACATCTATCATATATAACCAAAAAAATGCTTCCAAAATGGTAATAAGGAGAAAAATAAAATAATTATTTAATGCTAAATATATTATAAAAGTACTTCTAAAATAGGAATGAGACACACTGACTATCAAAGAAAACAAATTATGTTCATCAAAATAAATCCATGCTTCTTTTCAACACATTTTCTATAAATTCACATCTTTTTACTTATAATTCTTTAATAGAGACATAAATAATTATTCTCCTACAATTCAAGACAAATTTTATTGGGTGCAAATGAAGTTACAATACAATTTATTTTTTAAAATATCTTAAAAAGAACCGTACCAAAATAAAAAGAATACAATTAAGGTGGAATATATACACCTAAAAAATTTAGAGAAAAAATAATCTAAACAATGTAGTAACATTTGAAAAATCCATAAATGGAAAAACCTTGTTAATTTAAGTAGATTCCAAGGGAAACAAGATAACATAGACTTATAAATGGCTTTCTTCTTATATTAACCACCAGAAAATATGAGCCTTGATTTCACCAACAACCCAACTAACCTTGTGAAAGAATTGAAACATTTTGGTTAACTACAATCTTTATTAGTCAATTATTTTCTTCTATTATTGGATCTTGTAAAAATACATGAATATTTATAAGAGAAATACAATTCGGTTTATCATTTTTCTATAATAAAATAGAATGTTGACTAAAAGAATTATTTAGTTTTTTTTATTTTGAAACTAAAAAGATTTAAAAAGAATGGAAGAGTATAATATTACCAATGATCTCATCTATGTTAAAGTCTTATGAATGTTCCTCTACACAATAAGACTATAAAATGGTGATGAATTGACCAAATATAATTCCATTGAATATAAAAAATAGGGTTTGACCTATTGAATGCAAGGCATGAAATGTATTAATTATTTTATCTAGAATTTGAATTAATATATGAATTAAACTTAATTCAGATAAATTTAATGAAACAAAGTAGAATGTTGTAAATGGACTTTTGACAAATAAAATGGATGTAAAATAATGAATTCAACATAATAAAAGTGATTGAAATAAATGTAACTATGAAATGAAATGATAAACTTAGTTGTTTCTACCTTAAATTTAACTGTGATGCGTAACTGGTGACTGAAATAGAAAATTAGGAACTGATTCTTTAAGTATCAAAAAATAAATTGATACTATTAAAGGAAAAAATAATCCAACTAAAGATAGGATTGACTGCCACATTACCCTAAATTAGGCAATCCTATTTCTTTATATAAAATAGGAATTTAGGCCACAAGTATTTACAACATTTTGAATCAGGTCTACATGTGTAGATTTGACCTTGGAAAGTGTGTGAAAGACATGAAAATGACTTATTCAAAGTTGAAACTCTAATAGGACTTGAAATTATTGAAAACTTTCAAATACAAATATGTTGAGTGTAAATGGGTTGAGGTTGCCCCAATCAACCCAATGATGATTGAACATTGTGTGCATATCTAATAATCCAAATAGGGAATTCAAGCCATGTATTTCTCCTACTTAGAGTGCTTTGTGTAATTTTTATCATTTGACTACATGAACGCATCTAGATATGGATTTAATGCTTACTCATGATTCACTTTGGGCTCAATAAACTAGGCTTGCAACTTGGTTGAAGACTGTTTGAAATGCTTAGATTCAAAATTGAAAAGAATAGGGAAGTTTTTCTCAATGTCTATTAGTGTAAATATGACTCTCTTTTGAACATAAGTGACTTGAGTTGTGCCTTTATAGTAATATGAAATGGGAAACTAGACACTAGGAATCCTAAAAACATAAATCATAGAGGGTGGGTTTAATTTCAAAATATGACCTTTAGATGACCTAGGACAAAATTGACCCATAGGGGATAATAGTTGTTGCCATTATGGACCTTTTGCTTGACCTTATCCTGAAATGTAACATATGAATTTTGGGCTTAAGATTAGCGATAAAGATGCTTGGGGATGTTTTTAAGAGGTGACAAATATCAATTTAAAAATTAAAATATTCAAATAAGTGCCTAGGATAGTGTGAGGTGTCAAAATAGGTTCAATCTACATTCACAAGTTAATTAAAGTGGAAAAGGGACAAAATTGACATAATCAAGTGTTCATGACCAATTTGAGTGATAACATCCCCTCCTAGTCTAAAAAAGAAATTGTTAGACTAAAAGAAAGATATACCCTAGTGTGTAAGATACACTTTGTCTTTGAGCTAGTACTCCAATTGTGTAATGCATTGTAGTTGAACAAACCATAAAAAACACAAGAGGTAGTTAATTTATTCTTTTGAAAATTGAAATTTGAAAAATCTTTGAATTATAAATTTGCTTGAACTTCAAAAATCTGAAATTGAAAAGAGAGTAAGGGAAGAATACACTTATATGTGTGAAACCAAAGTTTATTTTTGTGATTTTTCTTGGAGATGATAATTCCTTAAAGCATTGAAGAGATTGGTTTCTTAATTAAACAAATGAAGAATTTATGGGTAATCAAGCCTCAAATTGAATTTGCACTTTATAGAAAATTAAAAATCCATTGAGGGACATAAAAACCTCAATTAAACTTAGTCTATATTTATAACCTCAAGACATGAAATAGGTTGAAACCCATACATATATCTGTATACATAATGCTAGAGAGAATTGAACCTCTAAGTTATGCATTATGCACTTAATCTGAATCAATCACTACAGATGGATTGTAGATTCGATTACCACTTTTTTTATTGAAATGCATGATCAAGATAGAATGGAGTATATCCATGCCTCTACCATGTCTAAAAATAGTAAATAATATTAAAATTTTGAAAATCAGCATAGTGTGCATGAATCTATATCATGCCCCCATTAATAAATGTAGAATTTGTAACTGTATGTAGATGCAAATTGTGAAGTCTATCAAAACTTATTGATGAACCTATATCATGCACTCAAAACTATATAAATTTTACTTTTATATTTTAAATGTGATTGCATATACATAGTACATGATCCCATAATCTATGCCAAAAATTAAGTTTTGAACAATTTTACAACTTTTGAAACTATATTATATACTAAAAAAGATTTTTGTTTTTTAAGAGGTTGATGTCATGTATGAAAATACCATTGAAATTCCCACATTTTGAGGTGATGTAATTTATCATAAAAGTCACTCCTATCAAAATAAAAGTTAACTATAACATGCATAATAATATGTAATCATTAAATAATGTAGCATATATGAAAAGTGTGTTAACATAGTAATATTTGTACCATTTGAGTAATGTATGTAACACATGAGGCTAGGCCTATAAAAATGTATATAAATGAAGCTCATATTAAATATTTTAGACTTATTATGTTATGGATTAGCTAGTGCATGATATGGATAATGATACTCATCAAACTTAACAAGCTCAAAAAGCACACAAACACAACAAACATAAGTCATACAATAAGGACAACATCTTGATAAAAGGGACATGTTTAAATGTCACATATTTAAATATTTCACACACAAGGCCAAGGGCCACACACAAAGGACATGAATAATGTCACAAACAAGACACATGTTTAAATGTTGCACACAACATAGGGTCAAGGGTCAAAAAAAATGAACATGTTAAAATGTCATACATACCAAAAAAGATCTCATGGAGATGTTCAAATAATTTTCACACAAGGGACAATGTCCATACATAATATACAATCAAATTATAATATGTTATGTATAATTAATAGCATCAATGAATCATATAACTATAAATGTAATTTAAAACATGTATATGTAATGTGATCACATCCTAGTAAATAACATATTCATGCAGATAATATAAGATAGATATTTTAGCAAGACATTTGTAAATATTTTATAGATAAATAGTATAGGATTCACTAAATGATAACACCCAAAAATAATATAACATGTGAATAATATGCCCCAAATTTAGCAAGGTTAATAGGTAAAGGCAAGTCTAACACCTTAATTCATGTAAAATTTATATGCCCTATATAACACTCATGAATACCAGTGAAATGTATGTGTGATAGAAAAATAATATTCTATCTATTAATTATGAGAAAATTAACATATGGAAATGATGTAATGTTACTTCATACTCTACCCCAGTGGAAAACACTATGACTATGTTGTCTTACATTACCAATAAAGATTATGGATTGTTGTTTTATTATTGTTATGATTAGTTAGATGATGGTATCATCATTATAAATATTAATTTACAACATTTAAATGATTATGTATATTAAATTTGGTGTGATTATGTTTGAATTGGTTTTATAATTGCAATAATTCATTTAATATATTATCTTACATTAGTATTTTTAACTAGTTATGATTATAATGGACTAACTACCCTCTTTCTATAACTAAGATAGATGTATAATATCCTATGTATTACCTCAAAATAGAATCATGATGGAGGAAATTATAGGAAAGAGGGTGGTAGATCATATGCTAGGAAAAAAAGAGCAAAATTAATAATAGTCACACATTGATGTTGATTTCTTGAGTGGTATTCAATTATATGTTGTTTTATCTCTTGATGTGTGATATTCATATTGTTTTTGTAATAATTGTGATATGTAATTATATTTTAGATAACATATATTTATGGTTATATTTTAATTCATGTTTTTTTGATGAATATTGTATCCTTGTGTTGTTTGCATAGAAATTTTTCTTGTGATGTCTTATTTTGGTGTTGCTTACTTGATAATATTTAGTTTGATTATTGAGTGTAACTTCATGTTGCTTGGATACTTTCTAGTTATATTTTCATGTTTTTTGGATACTTGCTAATTATATTTTCATGTTACTTGGATACTTTCTAAATGTATTCTCATATTGTTTTCTTAGTCATGCTCTATAGGCAAGGTCTTAATAGTCAATAGTCTATTTTATTTAACATAATTTTTGTTATAAATAGAAAAAACCTAACAAATCACTTATAAAGTCACAAGACTATTAGATAACATTAAACCACTATAGTGGTGTTTTTTGTAAGGTTATTGTAGATGTTATGAAATAATTGTAAATGGTAAGTATAGTACCATTTTAAACATAAGATGATGTATTATTATTATTAATTGTATATACCCCAATTTTGGGTCAAAAAGCCTAAATTATTATGTACTATGAATTAGGTTTTTCCTTGAGTTGTGAAGCAAAGATTAAAAAAATAGGGATGTCATTGGGTTTTGAATTTTGTTATCTAGAGTTTGGAGGAGGGTGTGTTGTTTGGGTAGATCCATGTAAGGTGTTATGATTCACTTCAGTTGTTGGATTTAAAAATAACCCAATTTTCAATAAATTCATGAAATAATGGATTTAAGGGCTACATTTAATTAAACTACAATAAAAAACTATGAATTATGTTGTATGTAAAAAAAATAAGTTGAAGAAGAAGGAGATAAGAGAAAATAATGAAAGGAGATGGGATTTTTTTTTTGGAGGATGCCACCAAATAAATAATGATCAAGATGCCATTAGAGAAAGAAGGTAAGATGATGCCATTTTTAAAGGAAACCAGATACTATCTTCCTTAACTAGACAAGTAATGGCTCCCTGATTTAGTATGGACCTTGTGTGGGTTACATGAGGGTTTTTATTTATTATTATTTGTTGATTTGATTTCATAAATAATTGTGTGGGTTAAATAAATATTTTCCCTAGGTGTTACTTGTCGATTTGTTTTCATAAACAATGAACCATATACTCACTAAATAGGATTGGAATCCTCTATTTTATGGAAACCTTAGATCTTAGTGGATTTGGGAGATAGTAGATAATTTTTTTATTAGAATGGAGTTTAATGGGTTGATATTACTTTGACAAAATTAGTAAATGAACAAATCATTTAAATTATGTTAAATCCTTGAACAAAATGAAGCTTGTCGGGCAAATAATGGTTGTTTGTGTTATCATATTACTTAAATATTTTGATATGTTGTTTTATTAAAAATTGTATATGGATTTTATACTAGATATGGACCTATAAGTGAAAGTAGATACATATTGGTGATTTTCATATTGAAGTATTTTATGAGTGGTTTCAACTATCATCTATTATGATATTTTATTAATATTGAGATCTTCATCATAGTATTAGAGACTTAGTAAATTTGTGAAATCAAATAAGTTTAAATTCTCTAAACTTGTAAATAGCCTAGATGACTGCCTATAAGCCTAGGTTAAGTAAACACTAACATGAAGGTGGTTAGCTTGATCACATATAGACTCTTTCTATTTAAAAACTTCTATGATAAACATGGTTGTACATATTCTTGTTTATATGGTTGTGACATTAATCTTTAACCTTGTTTAGAGCTATGTATCTTTACTAAATGGTTGTACACAAATCCTTAACCTCATTTGGAACTATATATTTTTTGTAGATGGTTATATCATTGTAAAAGGAAATAATTTTAATGGAGTTAGAGGTTGTAGTTTAGATGCATGGATGTATAAATTATAGTTTAATATCTGTTTATAAGTAGAGATGTAATTTACCTATGAGTAGTATTATGTATACAACTATAGAATAATATTAGTGATTGAAATTATAAAACTACAGTTATGATTTTGGTAACATAGAGTATATAATGTTAATAGAATAAGGGATGGACATAAATGTCAATATTAGGTTGTGATATTTAATTGAGGTTGTTTTATCTTATCCATATTTTTATTAATATCATTTTTGAGGGATAACGTTTCTAGATCTTAGAGATGGTCATTATTTTCAACATTTAACGAGAAACCCACTAACTTAAAATATGTCAAATAATGGTCTTTATGTACTAGGAAACAATGTATTAAAATTAAAACCATTAAATGTGATAATATCATCCATATTATTTTATAATAATGCCAAGTTGTTTAACGAATTTGAGATATATGACTAGATTATATCATATGTTAAATCTTTATTTCCATTTTGTGAATGCATATTGGTCTGAATAAGATGTATCTATGTTTAACCATGTTATTCTTGGGTGGTTTGATTAAACCTTAGGGTGTATGGATTGCATGGTGATAGTATATGAGTTTGTGAAATGATTACTTATCTTAAATAAGCTTATGATTTTAGAATTTTGGTGAAAATGATTTCAAACCAGCACTTTGATTCATGTATATGTATCATTGGACTATGTGGATTTATTATGAATGATGATATATGAGGTTTGTGACAAGTAGCCATCCTTCACATTAAGGGATAATGAGTGATAGGTAGGGAGCCTTTTTATTAGTCATTCATGATCAGTTAATGAGAAGGATAATGATGTTTATGTCTTTTAGCAGAGAGTGTTATTGATGCTAACTATGACCCAACCTTATTTAAAGTCTAAAATATATAAAATTCTTTCGATAAAGTAAGGTTATAGATATACAAATTATTTGACCATTGTAATTTATAGTTTATATGTATGAGAAATGCCATATTAGATGGAGTGGTATTCAAGATTTATATGACTAATGCATGTAATAATGATTGTACTTTCACAATTGATTAGTTCTTGATGTTTGCATCACCATTATTTTCACCTTCATGAAGGTAAGGGCCACTCGTAGTGGGGAGGTGTGTAGGGGACTGCTAGTCTTTCATTGGAGTTAAATCAACCAGATGATGCTCTCCCTCCTTACAACTTACCAAAAATTTTAGTGGTTGTTTACTCATGGATAATTAGGAGCTGATTACTCATGAAAGTATTGAATACTTAATGCTTGTTATAATATTCAATAGTGGTTTCAAATAAAATTATATTATGATATAAATATATACTGTATTGTATTAGCAAAGGATATGATTATACTCATTATATGGAATAATGCTTTATTATATTTATCAGATGTCGATTTTGTATTACTATACTTGAATTTTTGGTATTTTTTAACTGTGTAGATAAGGATCATTTTATTCCATATAATTATATTACACTATTAATCCTTGAGATGGAAGATTATGTTTAGAACTTGATTCAGTGGAATTTGACCCTAATACCTTTTAGACTAAATTGGATGAAAGCTAAAAAACACTTAACTAAGTGAGCATAAAGTTATGATGACACCAAATGTAAAAAAAAAGGTTTATGGTAATTTCATTGTAAATTTAGTTAGTTGTAAAATGTAAACTAAATTTATAATCATGATTAGGTATTTATTTTATAATTTTATAATATTTTGAATGTTTTTGTATTTTTGCATTAGAAACACTAGAAACTAGAGATAAGGAAAATTTCAAAAGTAGAAGAAAGGAAAGATATATGTACACTATGTGATATATGTCGATGTAAAGTATGCATTAGAAATGATGGCATAGATATGTATGATGAATATGCATTTATGGTATGTGAATTTTTAACTTTGAAAAGTTTGTATGAGACTAAATATGTGTACAAAGGAAAAATTGTATATCATCATTTAATCAAATTTACACTTATGAAATTTTGTATCATGCATGAGAAATAAAATATAGGAATAAAAATATTTTTCATGAATAAGCTTTGATTTGCATACTAAAATTGAGTGAAAAGTCTAAAAATTGGAAAAATTATGGCTCTATGTGCTCTATTTTTTATTTCTAGGTAAAAATTTATGCATGATAGGATTGACCAACTAAGGATAATATCAATACTCATTCCTATCCCTAACTAGTTGATTCTATCCTCGAAAAAAATGTATTTTTGTTAGTGTAAACTGTGAAAATAGAGAAATAAATGGTATAAAATAGGAAAATTGACCATTTTTTTTGAATTATTTAGATCTAAAAAGTGAAAAGGAATATCCAAAATGGAAATAAGTCAATAACAACCAAGATATTAAAAAAATTGATCAAAATGATCAAATGTGCAAGCAAAATAAGAACATGTAATAATGAAGAAGATAAGTACTATCATATTTTTTCATTTTAGAAATATTATTGAATTTTTTAATCAATAATCATCTATTAAGTCATCCTCATTAGGATTTAAGTCCTTAGTGTTATGAAATTATGTAGAATATCGCTCTTCTCCTTCAATATATTAATCATTATTACCATCATGTAGTATGTGAATTATTCTTCCTTCATGTGAAAAGGCTACACACTTATAGTTTATATCAATCATAGGTTTCATATATCATAATAATTAATGTCCCAATGTAAATGGTACATGATGTTTATGATTCATAACCCATATTTTTGCATTAATTACTTTTGTCCCACAAGAAACTAGGTATGTGACATATCCAAGGGATTCTTCCCAATCAGCATTATGATGTGAATCACTGATAGTATATCCTATTTATGATAATCTTGTGACACTAAAACATGTTTTCCTTTCTAAAATTATCAATGTTATTATGCTTATAATAATCTCCTTTCATATATACTATGATAGTTAAGTCCTTTTTTCAAGGACACATTTTATGTTTTGTATTTATAGATGATGCCTTTTGAATTCATTTTGTAAGAGATGTTTGTCGATCATGTATTAATTTTATAATGAAATCATTATTTTATTTTTGAATTTTCTATTATAATGTCTTACGATGATATGTATCATGTCTTTTAATTCTATGATAAATTCACAATGGTTTAACTTATGTATGTAAAATTCATATTATTCATTGATGTCTAGTAGTGGGTAATGTGATGAATTTCTTATCTAATAAAATTTTCAAATCTATTATAAGTGTATCTTGATGTGCCATTATTTAATATGACCATGAAAATTTTATATTAGATATTTATATATTATTCATTAAATTAATCATAATGCCATTTGAAAACTACTATTTTAGTAATTATTCAAATTATCATCTTTAAACATACCAAAAAATATCCTTATATCTTGAATTTGATTGAGTTTGATCAATAAATTTTAAATTATTAAGGTAAAATTTTGGAGTAATTGGTGTAAAAACATTATGAGATAAGTAGTCATTTAAAGGATTTAAATTTAACTTGCATATTTGATCATCTAACATATTGACCTTATTATTCTCATCATCATCACTATCATAATAATCTAAAACATTACCATCATGCATATATGAGTTAAATATCAAAGGTAAATTAGGAATATATTTTTTGTTGATCCATATTATCTTGATGTTAAATTCATATATTTTATTACTCCACTTGTAATATTTATATTTATTTTTATAATGTGTCTATATTAAGTTATTCTGTTTGTAACTTTTTACTTACTAATAGTAAATGTTAATTATGGAATCTTGCTTATTCCTCTTGTATGTTTTGTATTTTAATTGGTCCTTTTATTGTACTATTTTATATTTATCAAGTTATATTTAAACTTTATGTAACTCTTGTTGGTTAATTTGTGACTTCTATTGTTCTAATTACTTGTTATCAGTACTTGAATCCCTAATTTTATATGTGAATCACTAGGAGTAGTATTGAAATTTTGAATAACTTTAAAATTAAAATTTTGGATTCATATTTTTAGTCTATCCATGATGTCATACCCTTTGGATTGATTTTCCTATTTTGAGGGAGGTAGAGGGGGTTAAAGAGGAACATGTTGACTACATCCATGATTTGGTGATCTAAATCATTGGTTATCAATAACATGGACCAAAAATTAATATATAATTCATGGGTGAATAATGGGGGTAAGATTTTAACTATTAAAACTTTGAGATCTAAGAGGAGGAGTAATTAAAGGACTCAAAAATGCCCTTTATCATCTAGTGGTAACTAGAAAAAGCTTTGATTAGATGTTTAAGTAAGAAGAATAGAGTAATAATTTAGGTTGTGAATTAGGTCTTATATCCCCTTGGATATACAATTACTCTTGTTCCCATGTCATACTTGACTTTAAAAAAAGTTGCATTAATGGAGCTTGTGTCTTGGCATGCGATTTAGTATACTTCCAAAAAATTTGAAGCATAAAAAAATAATCCAATATATCCATATATTATTCAAAAATAAAGTAAAATAAAATAAAATTTAAGATCCTAAAAAGAATAATAATGTAAACAATAGCATGGAAAATATATTGTAAATGAAACATGGAATGGAATGTTAGAAGAGAAACAATTTTTTTTGTGTATCTCCATACACAAAAAGAAGGCATTTTCAGTGTCAGATATTAGATCCAAGATTAAAATTAAATTCTTTCACTAAAAGTCATTAGATCTAAGGTTGAAACCATGTTTTTTATTTTCTATATTTATATCTTAGGTCAAAAGAAAATTATTTTAGTGTTAAGTGTTGTGAAATTTATCTAAACCCTAAGACAAAAAAATTGAAGCAATAATAGATATCAAATATGAAACCCTAATATAATTATTTAAAATTTCTATAAGGAATGTTGGAACCCTTAATTAAAATAAGGGTTTGACAATGTTTAAATAATAAATGGGTTCACCAACTTATGTTTCATCTAGAATTTGAAGTAACATTTTAATTAACCATAATTTAGATAAATTTAATGAAATAAAGAAAAATATTCTAAATGGACTTTCAATGATCATAATTGAAGTAAAAGACTCGATTAGACACAACACAAGTGATTGAAAGAAATATAACAATGAAATAAAATGAAATGTCAAAATTAGTTTTTTTTCCACATATCTAACTATGGTGATAGATGTACAACTCCAATATAAATTTTGGATATGATTGTGCAAGATCCCAAAAATGAAATCTGATAGTATTGAAGGACAAAACCAGCCAACTAAGGACACAATCAACTTACACTATTATTCCAAAGTAGGACATTATGTATTTTGATAAAAATTAAGAGTTTAGGGCATGGGTACTTATGATATCTTTAAATTGGTTTACATGTGAAAATTTGACCTTCAAAAGTGTGTGAAGGACATGAAAATGAATTCTCCAAAGTTGAAACACTAATAAAACTTGCAAGGATTGAAAAATTCCATAAAGAAAAGTGTGGAGTGTAATTTGGCTAAGTTGACCCAAATCATTTCCATGACAATTCAATTCTACCTATGTATCCAATACTCTGAGGATAGAATTCAAGCCCATGTAGTTCTCTGACTTAGAGTGTTTTATGCAAATTTTATCCTTTGACTATATGAATGCATATAGATATGGATTGAATACTTGATCATGTTTTGATTTTGGTGAGATATAATAGTCTTGTGACTTGGTTTAGGACTACTTTAAATGATTAGAATCATAATTGGAAAGAATAGGTAAATTTTACTCAATATGTAATGGTGTAAATGGTCCTTTGCATTAAAATTTACAAGTGATAGAATAAGTGACTTGAGTATTCCTTTATAACAATCCAAAAGGGAAATCCGTACACTAGGAATCCTAAAAACATGGATTATAAAATAAGGGTATGTGTACTTTCAAAATGTGACCATTATAGGACCTAGGACAAAATCAACCTATAGGGGAAAATACCTACTCACACCATTGTGCTTATTGGTTGATCTTGCCCCTAAGGGTAAGTATGAATTTTGGGTCCTGGTTTGGTTGTACATGTGTTTAGGGGTAAATTTAACAATCAAACATTTTTGTTTGTGATATACATCAATTTAGAAAAGGAAAAGGTGCAAAAATGTGTTTAGGATAGTGTGAGGTGTCAAAATAGGTCTAAATAAAGTTCATAAGTTACTTAAAGTGGAAAAGGGCCAAAAATGACATAATCAAGTACTCATGACAAAATTTGAGTGATAAAAAACACATGTATGCTAGCATAAACAAAAACATGAATTAAACACAAAATGATTATTTTAAAAATAAGTTCAACCAACAAAATTGATGAAATTTAAGTTTTTTAATATATATGTATATATATATATATATATATATATATATATATATATATATATATATATATATATATATATATGTAAAGACTATATCCCATACCAAAATATTTTCCACATGTTGTGTTCTCATTGATAATGTAAAAATATGAAACAATCCCCAAATTGTTTTTTTTAGAATTTCATTATCAGAGTACATTTTGGGACTACATGCTAGACCTAATATCTCACTTGCTAAAACAAGTTGTGATCATTTAGCATATTCATTTACATTCAACTAGAACCAAAGGACGTGATTGAGATAATTATCCAAGGATAATTACTTACAAGGATGATATGGGGAAGTAGGTTTTCTAAAGAATGAACTATGGGGTTCAGGGCATATCAGTGTATAATTACACATATAAGTTTTGATCACCATATGTGGCACATATGATTCCACATACTACCTTTTATATGTTCTTAATCCTTGATATATATCTCACTCCCCTTAGTAGGCTTTGGTTCCATTTTAGAATGGTTAAGGGGTTACTCCCTGACTAACCCGAAAAGATAAATTTACACACCTTATGTTTCCATTCGGTTACAACAATTCTATGGAATGAGAATAAGGTTTGATGTTATTATGGATATCATTTATAATTTCTAAGATGAAAATCATAAAAGTAACAAACAATAACTGATTAAAACACATGTAGATTTATACAATATTCCATAAGCACACAATAGAATTTATTACGACCTATAAGAGAGTATAATCATGAAAAAGATTAAAATTTGAAGTATCATACACAATTGATCAGGAGCTATTAGATTCCTCTTTGTCTCAAGGTCATTGAACCATTGCCTAGTTTAACTAAATATCACATGTCCCCCATTAATAACTTAAAATAGAACTAGTTAGGATTACTCCTGAAGGACATAAAGACTATGATAATTCCATATATATATATATATATATATTTTTTATTTTTTATTTTATTAAACATGATTGATCCTATCTAAATAATGAGTAATGATATGACTTATGATCAACTCCATATTTACCAGATAGGATATAGTGGATATCCCATAATTGGATTTATTCAAAAGATATCATATTGACAAATAGTTAATGCATATATAATTAACAAGGAGTTAATATAACAAAAAATGTATTTTAGCCAAGAATATGCTTTCCTATCAATATTTATTCAACAAATCCACTGTATTTAAGGTAGAGTAACATTCAACCCATACTAACTCATTTATTTTCACATAATTTCCATCCATGGGCCAATAAATGCATTTATTATTATATCATTGAGTTAATTTCCATCCATACACATGTTCATTAAAATTGTAAAGAACCTTAAAATAACTAGTTTCTTTCCATTCCATAAATAGGAATTCCATTCCAATGATATACCAACTTCAGGTAACATCATTCATAAGAAATGAACATACATATATGGGTGATAGGAATTTCAACATGAACAAGTATAAAAATAATATGACCCTCATAAGATTTCCCACATAATCCAAGTACATATTATCAATATTTTCCAAAAGTATCTCACTCAAATAATAATTTCCATCTATTCACTGAATAAGTGAAATCCAATACAATTCCATACAAGTATTAATAACAACATAAGATGGTTGAGCATGTTTTCAAATAACATAAAATAATAGTTTATATTCATTTTAGCCAATATAAAATAAGTCAATATGTATATTCAATCCTATATTATTCATATAAACTATTACCAATAAGATACCAAGCACTAACCAATTTTTAGTGGCTTTAAAAAATTATGAATTTTATCTTTCATTAAAATATTTCTAAGAATCTACCCATCACTCTACAAATTGGGTAACTCATTATAGATATTAATATAACTTATGACAAGTACTAGGCAACCCTTGAATTATACATAATTTGTAACTCTATTTAATTCAAACAAGGTAATAAATAATGAAAACTAAGAAAATGTAATTTAACACAATATATTGTTTACCAATAAAGGTACATACCTTATATGTAGTTGTATACAATGTCAGTAGTTGAAAAAGAACTAAGTAATGGAATGAAGGTTCCATAGATTATGATTATTTACAATGTTTCTCTCATATTAGACCAAAAATAATTTATTTTTACCTTGTTTCTATTGTTTCATATGCATACTGAAATCAAAACTAGAAAGAAAGTTTTTATATAAACCCAGGCTGACTCAATGAATAAACAATGTGTGAAGATAAATAAATAGGTGTATGTAAAAAAAATAAGTTAGATAAATAATTAAATTAATATCATTTTCCAAAATAAACTTATTATATCATATCAAACTGGACCAACATAATTATGCATGTTAAAAAATTATATGGCAAGTGAAATATATGCATAGGTAAGTCTTAGCTTTGTTAACACTATAATTCTCATTCCAAGAGGATATAAAAATAATATATATAACTACATAAGACACTAAATACTACTCTAACCATGAATATGATCAGCTATATATTTCACAAACATAATAAATATTAGAAAAGTAATGTACTAGATGTATAATATAGTAATCATTATCATCTAAATATCCAAGTTATAAACTAGGAGATCATAAAAATGATTCAATTTATAAGATATAAAATAAATCCTAGATTTTTACCATATGTCAAGAATTATAAAACCTTTTTCTCCACTTACGTCATGATCCATTATCAAAGACAAAGATCAGCATATAATTATTACAATGTAAACCTGAACTAATATCAACAATGTAACTAGTTTACAACTATGCTCACTATAAATATAACATGGAAACATAGAGATAATTAACACTAAAGAAACATATGAATTAATTATATCAAAATATTTTTGAATTCATCATGCATATCCATGAGATCATCTAAGAGTGTGAGCAACATATAATCATGTCAAATAAGACCTCCCAACCAGCCCTATGAGCCCAACCATTGGTGGCCCTTGCCACCCCATCCATCAACTAGATGGTAGGTTTGGAAACTAGGGTTAGGATGGGATTCAGAGAAATTTAGGGTTCCCAATCCATTAGGTGAATCAACACAACAACATAGGTATAAAATAGGCAAGTGGCCAACAATTATGTCATCCAAATTCAAGACATAAATAACCAAGTAAATGACATCACTATGAGTTGGAAGTGGGGATAATCCATTATATGTAGGCTCTAAAATCATATAAATGGATTTATGAAATATGTCCAAAACCATAACAACTGTTATTGTCATTTTTGGAAATACTTCAAGTGTATTTTTAGCCTTTGGACATCTTGTCTACTAATCCACATTTCATGAAGATAAATCCATAGCTATAACATAGCTACTTAATTTAAGTCAAGGGATTAACATTCAATTACGATAGAGATGAATAGTGTTTGATATGACAATACTTGAATATATAACCCAAAGTAAAGTATACCCATCATAATGCAATAATCAATAATAAACACAATAATTTATAACAATCAATGCATATCAAGTCAATGCATATCAACCTTTACTTCCATCCATACCATTATTTATAAGATTAAAAATTATTTAGAGCAAGAAATTGAAGTCTGTATATTAATTTAAAAGCTAAGGAAATTCGATGAGATAATTTGGTTGGATCATCATGAGGTCCCATGACCTCATAATGATACTTGGATCTAATATAGAGGTTTAAATGATTTAATAAAAATAATAGACCTCAATAAATGATTAATAAAAAATTTAATGATGTGCTACTAGTTAACAAAATCTATCAGGGCTTTGCCACATAACTTTTATGCAGATATGATGAGTTTATAAGAAACATGGGAGAACCTTGCAAGGAAAAATATGTATTTATATAAGGAAAAACATACTAATTAAATATATATAAAACCATTTCTAGCATTTAAATGTAGTCATTAAACTAATATAGTAGAACCCATTTAATTCAAATAATAAAACACCCAATTCATTTTACAAACCCCCATTGAAATCAAAACCCATATAACATTCAGGAAAGGATAGTAGGGTAAGATGACCCCAAACATGTGTACATAATTTTAATAAATATAAAAAAGAGTAGAATAGTGTATTTAAAATATACATATTATGTTAATGGCATGTTTTAAGGAAGGAAATATCAAACCCCCAAGTTTGAATAAAATCCATATAATCATTCCATCAAGAGTATCAGGGTATGATGACCCATAAATTGTATACATGTTTAACAACACCCAAGCAAAAAATAACACAACATTCAAAATATGTAAAACAAGTTAATTTCATACTTCTAAAAGGAGGGAAAATAATCAAACCCCCAATAAATACATATATAATTTACAATAACCCCCTACTTCAACTATAACAAAATTTCACATTGCACATAGACATAAAAGTCAAATGGTAGGAAAAATAACTTGGAGAGAGAAAAATGGTATTAGTCATCATTAGAGGTTCAACTTAAAGTCTCACAACTTTAGGTTGAGCATGTAATGCCCTTCAAATACTTATATCCTCAACCCATTTATTCATAATATAATTTAAAAGGAAAACTAGCAATAAAATTTCATCCATTGACTTACCCATGAATCCCAGGTAGAAAATACAAGACAATGTAAGTTGAAATAGTCCCCTTATAGGTCTTTACAACCAATAGGAATTCAGAGCCTAATAAAACCCTCTACATCCTCCATATTTTTTCACAGCTTGAGCACACTTCAAAGAAAATGCTATCTACCTAATTTTCTCCATTCTCCTCTCTCTTCTTACATGTATCCTCTCATTACCACCCTACCATCTAACTCACTTCCCTTCCATCCATCTCCCCCATACCCTTATTAAATTTAGAATTTAATGTAGAGGGGAGAGAATCTTCCCTTTAAACCATTGACCACCTCTCAAGGCACCAAACATGCCAAAGGCATTAATGCAATGGTCATTAATGTCTAGATTTGGAAAATCCAATATAATAATAAGAGATAAGATTCAAATAACATATGGTTCACCACATTCCAATAATAACAACATAATAATTCGAATGGGGTCATGGGGAGGGGTTTAGGTGAGTCCACCCATAGTTCCAAGTCACCCTGCAATGGTTATCTCAAGAGAGGCTATGGTGGTGAGTTCATAGATGGGAGATAAAAAGTGTCAAAAGTGGGGAGGTTGAACACAAGTAAAATAAAATCAACCAACATTGACACTAACACATAACAATGTAATCAAGAATATGACTAAGGTAAGACAATACAAGATGTGAGTACACAAAAAAAAATACATAACTATTTAATGGCATGAGACCAAAACTAAAGCATATATATACCTATCAAAAATCATTATACTGCTCAAGAAACACTTCATCTCCCTAGGTGTCGACAATGTCATCTAACCTAGCTCATATTAAGTACCTATAACCACCAAAGGTAATATCATTAACACCTAAATGATGAATAAATAATATGATATATAACTATAATAAAACATTAATTACATCAACTAGCTCATATATCATCTAGTGTAGGAAATAAAGACATAACATTTCCATCAACCTACAATCGAAATGTCATGATATCAAAAACCATCAACACTATACCAAATAGATAAAAGTAATGTAGAATTTAGCTATACATGTGATAATAATATTTAAACATTCATTTAAAGTATCAAAAGGTGGGTTAATAACAAAATAACTATTTTCACTAAATAAAAATAACACTTATGATTAGGAATATATTTCAACCAATAAAATCCATGAAATATGCCTTTAAAAAAATATTTTATTTTTCAGAGCTATATGCTAAACTTGGGAAATGAAACATTGAAAATGGTGATTAGGTTGTGAAAAGGAAAGTAATAGTATGGGTGAAGGTTATATTAGCTAACTTTAAAGGAAAAATAAAAATACACATTTTAATACAATCATTTCAGATTTTGGCTTTAATTTTTATTTTTTTTCCATGTTTCTACTTTTAATTTAAAATTTAAGACTATAACTATATGTCAACAACCTAATGAACATGAAAAGGATACTCAAATCCATAGATGAAAAGGGACATTACAAGAATATGAAGATTAAATAAATCATTTTATCGAATGGGAAATTAATAAGAGAAAACAAATTACTTTGAGAGAAAGGAAACAATTTATAAAGCATAATGGAAAAAGGAAAACATGAACTAATGAAGATAAAACAAGATTTAGATCAATTGAATGTAGAAGAGGAAAATTATCAAAGAGTGGTCAAAGGAAGAGGATTATCAAAAATCAAAGATATTGGTTCCATAATAACAACCATATAAGTAAAGGAAAATAACTTAAGTGACCAAATTAAGGAGGCCAATTCTTGGGCATAGGCAGTAAGAGGAATATTAGACAAGCAAAGAGAACTCATAGGGAAACATGTTAGGATTCAAATAGAAGATGAAATGGATATAAAATATAGTCTTACAAATATTATTATTAAAGAGTTGTAGGATTATGGAAAGGATGATATTATTAACAAATTAGAAAGAGACTTCCTTGAAGACAAGTTGCAATGGATAGGACATATATATCAGGAAAAGAAGATTTAAAAAGTGATAGGATAAAGAAGGGATGAATATATATGAATTATCATGAAACCAATAAATACAAAAATATGACACTAAGGAGCAAAAATTTTCTTAGAGGTGCAGAATCATACCTTGATGAAGACATGATATAGATACAACAAAAAGAGAAAATGATAGAATCAGAGAAAATGAATGCAACAAGAAATGCAAGAAAATGGGTATGAATATAGAATGAAAAAGCCCATATCAACCGTTAAATGACACAAAATAAATAGGGATTCAATCCCCCCTTGGTATTACTTAACCATGGTAAGCTATAATTATAGAGGTTATCCTTGGAGGAAATTTCCTGGGTTGGGTCCCATAGTAGAGGGAATATAAATCATCATTTTTATCAAAAATCATAAACATGATGGTTGTAAAATCCCAAATTTTGAAGGATATAAAAAATTTAAATTTAGAACGAAATGACTGAAATAATAAAAGGCATGGAGGAGTAAATTTTTTAATTATATAAACATAAGTAGAATTATAAAAGTGGAGAAAGATGACCTAAACAAACATTACATGTGGCTAAATGTGGATGATAATTATTTAACAATTAGGCTAGTTGCCCATTACTCTACACCAAGAAATTTAAAAAAACATAAGAAAATTAAATTAGAATGTGAAATCCCTTATTTATTGCTAAAAAGTGACATTTAAATATTTACAACCATTGGGGAGGTCATGCTAATAGGGAATTTCAATGCAAGGATAATAAACAACTAGACCCTCAAATTGAGAAATGAAGGCAATGCGAAAATCATTCTAGTTTGGTTAGAGGAAGAATAAATTTATCATTAGGAAAGGGTTTCATAATATGTAAGTGGGATTTTTTTGTATTTTAGATAATAATTATTTGGGAGATTAATCTCTATGACATAGTTATATGCAACAACATAAGAACGTGGATGAATTATGGTAACATCACTTGTAAAACATACAATGGTCAAAGTGTGTAAGATTATTTTTATTTTTTTGAATATATTTATATTTTTATTTATGGATATGGAAGTTTGGGATTTACTTATTTATCTAAAATCATATCATGATCTAATATATGTAATGATATACATGTAAATAAAAAGTTAACAAAGAGAGTAGGCCCACCATAAACAAAAGAAGATACCTCTTTAGAGTAAAATACTTAGGACTCACGAGAATCAAGAAATATTTGAAGAAATAATTTAAAAACACCTACATGAATTAAAGAATAATATATCATGTATGTCTTGTTTCTCACTAAACAATAATATGTTGATTCCCATAATATACACAGCACTGAGCACATGCAAAGGATATAGACCTAAAATGGGAATACATGTAGTTTTTTTATAAATCCATGATGTGATGAAGAGTGAAAGTTAACAAAGATAAATTTGGGATAACTTGGGATGGATAAATAAAATAATTAGGTCTTAAAAAACTAATATGATCTAAAATTAAAAGTCATGTGAGCACAAGGAGGAAAGTAACAATTTATCTTTGGAAACAAAACCCTAAGTGATTTTTTTGGGAATTAAAAAAAAAAGAGAAATCAAATAAATAAAAAAATTATAATACTAAATTATTATAATATGCTAAATTACTCTATGAATAATATCAAGATAAATACATCCCCCTTATAATCAACACAACAATTGAGATCTTCACTATAAAAGACATTAATCAGGGTATAATGAGGCTAGTAGGGGGTAAGGCACAAAACATATATGGGATACAAGAAAAGTATCTAAAATGGGTTTATAATCTCTCACACAAAACATAAAAAACATATTCAATTATTTAATTTAAGAAGGCTTCCCAATAGATTGGATGATTAGTATCATCATTATTTTATATAAAAAGTGAGATATAAATAATTCTTCAAATTTTCATACCATCATAATTAATATCCTTTTTATAAAATTATTTGGGAGCTTAGTAGAGTGTATAATTAACAACTAGACAAATTAAGAAGGTAAAAGAGATTTTTAAAAAAAAGAGAAAGGAGAAGTAGGTTTTAGACCAAATCACTCTATTATAGATCAATCCATCAATATTAGGTAGTTGATTGAAAATTTATGGGATAACCAAGGAGAAGAAGTTTTTTTTAATTTTTTTGAATTATAATTTTATTTTGGAATGGTTATTTAGTAACAAACTCTAGAACATGATCGAGGAACTTGGAGTTTTGGATGAGTATAGAGCAATATTGCATAGGATTTATGATCAAGTTCGAGCCAAAATTAAAATAGGTGAAAGAAAGTTAAAATACTTTAGAAGTGGAATTGGTGTCAAAAAAGGTTGTTTTATTCCCCACACATTATTATGGATATACATAAATAATATATAGGAGTGGTTAAACAAAGTTGGTGGAGGGGGTGTTCACCTAGCTAGCTATGTAATAAAGATAGACCTATATGCAGATGATCTCATTTTAATTGAATAAATAACACATAGTTTGAGATAAAATTCAAGGGATCCAAATATGTTTTTCAAGAGATTTAGATTAAATTAAATACCAACAAAACCAAAGTTGTGATTTTTTCACTATGAAGAAAAAAAATTAAAATTCACATCCTTTATGAAGAAATCCATTTAGAAGCGGTGGAAGAGTGAAAGTAACCTAGTCTAAAATTCCATAAAATTCTTAGTTGGGATATTTGAAAGACATAAATAATAAAAGTGGGATTGAATTATTTATACTCACAATAAATTTGATGTATGAATGTAGAATAATGGGATTGGAAAACTAAAAGGACCTTGTTTGGGTTGATTGTCACACTAGTGGTACTCTATGAATGTGAATTCTAGAGCAACAATGTGTCAAATATGAAATTGATATAAATATAGAGAATTGAAAAATAATAAATAAAAAGAAATATAAAAATTAAAAAATTAGTTCTATATGAGATCTAATTAGTCAAAATAGGTGCTTTCTGTCAGAGGCATCAACTATGATTCAGATTTTAAGTTATTTCAAGAAGAAAAAATGGAGGTTTATTGATGGAAAAAAATGGTAGTGGAGGAAGAGTTAAGTAGGAAGAACACATGGATGAAACAAAACATCAATTGGATGATTAAAAGAGGTATTAATATGCAAGAGTAGCCAAACATAAATGATAAAATAAAAAGGTATGTGAAATTAAAATTCAAGGTAATCATTTAGACAAAGCAACTCATGTGAAATAAAGATTACTATGTTAAATAATTTAATCCCACATGTGATCATGACAAAAAATCCTACATAGGAGCATAAATCAAATGGAAGTCAAAAATTTTGATGGCTTAACCAAGTACTAGCAAACATCATCTTAAGTGTAAAACTAGAAACCATTATGTTAACATCTAAAGTAGATTGGGAAATGAAAACATGCATATTTTATATTATGTGGGTGGTGGAGACAGAGTATAAATACATCGTGGAGTGCTATATATATAATAACATATTAATCAAACATGATGAGAATGTTAAAGTGGATAATCCCACTACCTATATTGAAGAGTAGAGACTAAATAAAATAAAAAAATTATGATCAAGATTCACAAACTAGACTAAATAAAACAACAAATTTTATGATCATGATTCACAAACTAATTTGTCGTTTAATGACATTAAAATTTTTCATTCATTCATTCAAATCAATGCATAAAAATATTGTAAAAGGAAAGCTCATTTAATTTTAATAAATATTTGTAATATTTAAGTAATATCTACACTCTCAATGTCCAATGTTGGGATTATTTGCTGACTATGGTTGAAAAATTTATTCGGTAATTTTGATGGAAAGGGTAAAAAATTTAAACAATATTCATGTTCTGGTTCAAGTAGTTGTGCATCTACCACTAGAAAATAAGTGATACTAAACTGGGAAGAATTTTATCAAGTATTAGAAAAGAGTAGAAGATCCTATTGTTGTGGCATGATTGAATCGATGATGGCCATGAGTTGAACACCATAATAAGATCAAAGTTAATAATTTGAGTATATTTGATCTTGAAAATGTTTATAAAAATGTGTTAAAAACATACACTAGAGTTTATGCACTAAAACATTTTTGAATCAATTAAGAATGATGATTTTAAGAAGGAAATCACCAAGTTGATGTGCTAGAATTTAATACATTATTTATAGGTTAGATTTTGGAGAATGAATAATGTATAAACTTATGCAAACATTATTTAGATGTCAAAGAATATATTTAAGAAAAAAATATGTAGAATATATGTGATGTTAACGTTTATTAGGTCACATGATTTATATGAGGATAAAACATATGTAACAATAAGATTAAGTAGGTAATAGTAAATTAAAATAAATCTAAATTATAGATATAAGTTAACTTTAGTGAATTACAACATAATAAAATAACATTTATATTTAATAATGATATAAATTAATATAGAATAATAATTATCTATTCATTCACATTGGTAAATTATTATGTATCAGTGTGGGCTCTTAAGGTTGCGTTATGCTTAGACCCTACTAATTTTCCAAATTATATGATCTTTTGAGTTCATTATAAACAAGTTCAATATGCATATAATATTTTGAATGATACAAATATAAAATAGGCATGTGGTATTACATGCTACTACTATATCTTATCCTGGTTATTAATTTATCCTTATGAAAGTGATATAATATAGGTTCATTATGTTACAAATAAATTATGTAATTGGAAAATATATTTATAAAGTAACCTATTAAATAATCTAGATGTTGTTATTAAATATTAATTAAATAGTAATATCACTATCTATTGAAGTCTAACAATGTATATAATCAAATTTAGTACTACCAAATAATATTTTATAATAATCTCTTTATATTATATATATATATATATATATATATATATATATATAACTTAAATAGATAGATTCAGTATTATACAAAATAAATTATTATTAACCATGATTACAATTACTAAATAATTTATAATGTAATAAATATACTATATTCAATGTTCTCCAAATAAATTACTTAGATATATATAATCTATAATTTAATGTAATACATAACTACAAATTACACTTATTGATATGATATAGTTCAAAATTATCTTAGATCACTTAAATTAAACACTTGGAGAGAAAAAAAATCTTAGTATTTACAAAATTCAAATTAAACCACTATAATTAGTGATATGATGAACACATAAATCTTAGTATTTACTAAATTCAAATCAAACCATTGTAATTAGTGATATAATATGAATATGATATATATAATTACATTTAAAATATCATTCCCAAAAATATCATCAATAATATAACTATTAAGAATTGTTCATTAATAAGGTAATTTGAATATATGAAAAACTACAATTTAATCATAAAAGAAAGCTTATATAGATTAAATAATCTGGCATTGAAATATTCTTGTCTACATGAACTAAGGTATCATGACTAATTATACATAAGATATAAATAAATAACTAGTCATTTAATATTCAATGTAATATATTTGTCTTATTATAGGCCCTGAGTATAGCTCAATTGATCTTGGTAGTTTGTAGAGGTTACTGTGGTTATGGTTTCAATCCCTGACTTAAATTATGATAGGTTGAGCTCCAAATTTTATAGGGGTCCTACCTTGTGTTAGAGCAGTCAGCTCTAAGTAATAGGCTGCTCAACTTTGATCCCTTGTTACCTATATATATATATATATATATATATATATATATATATATATATAAAAGCCTTATGATAAATAATTATTAAAATAATATATTTGTTTAGATGTAATACATTTTTATGTATACCTCTAATATTTGATTAATTTTTTTTATGATATGTTTTTTTCAGTATGATTATTAATTTAATTAGCTAGACAATTATCATAATTATACTTAGATAGAAAGACATATATAGAATTCCAATTTTATATGTCTAGGTGTTATACTTAAAATTAAAATTATAAATATACTAAATTAAATTAACATTGATGGATAATGTTACTATCTAATATTTAGTGCTTGAGTATGTATTTAACAAGGGTGTCATGTGCCAAGTCCCTACATGAGCCAGTAAATTTTGTTGTTATTTGTTGTTGATTGAGATTACCTAAAAAAAAGTGGATGTAAAGCATATTCATACCTTGAATAAGAAATAAAAATAGGATATTTCGTTAATTC
The DNA here is from genome assembly GCA_037957365.1 of Torreya grandis. Classification (NCBI taxonomy): domain Eukaryota; kingdom Viridiplantae; phylum Streptophyta; class Pinopsida; order Cupressales; family Taxaceae; genus Torreya; species Torreya grandis. The sequence goes on from JARHVA010001372.1 coordinate 572,175, forward strand.
TAAATGCAAAATTTGATAAAAAAAATGTTACAGTATTGAAATTTATGTGAAAATATTATTGTATCCACATGTGATTTCACTTTAGATGGTCTCTTAAGGCTCTATTGATGGAAAAATGGATGTCAATTTTTATTTTAATTTGTTAAATGCTATGTTTCCTTCTCTAGTTACTTTGTTTATTATTTCCATGTAAAAAGGAACATTGGAGTATGCACATAGAATAATTATTTATAGTTTGTGATTTTTCCATTTTCATTGAATGTGTAGAATTGGGATATTTTTCAAAGAGAGGTAAAGTGTCCTAATTGAATTGAGAACAATAGAATACAAATGGGGAAAAAAATTAAGTAATTTGAAATCCTAAGGTCCCTCGATGGAACCACATGGTGTCATCATGGAGGATGATGCTCTGAAGCCTCACAATGGTGCCACTTGTTACCATCATAGTAGACTTTAGTGGAAGAACAACAAGAACAAAGGGAATGAATTATAAGGAACATGGTAAACCAAAATGAATATGTTTGGCATAGGTAGAGAAATGAACAATTCAACAACCTTATTTTATTTGTCTAGCATGTAAATAGGAATATACATGTAATTACAAAAGCTATCTCATGATGTGGAAATACACATGGATGAAACTTACATTCTTGGAGCCATAACTATGGTTACAATGATAACTTGATTTGTACCTTGAATTTTCATTATTACTGTGGACATGCCAACGAGAGCTATGAATGAAGTTACAGTTAAAGTGCCTTGTGTAGTTGCTAGGGAATCCCCTAGTGTCAAAGTTTATTAATTTTTTGTGTCTATCTAAAGGTATAAGTCATGGATATCCTAAAAATAAATATCATTAGTATCAAAATATAGTAAAGGTCTATTGAAAAAATATGGGAGCTTGTTCATCATCCTTCTATGGGTGTTTAATGCCACTCTGGCCTCTACATAAATGGCTTGTGTGGTAGTAACCATGTATCTATACAAAAATAACTATATAATATCCTCATTCATTTTATAAATGTTCCCTTTAATAATTTCTCTAAAGTTATCAAATACAACCCAGATAAGATTATGAAAAATGGGCTTTAGATCTAACTACCTAAGGGGATTGATTATTCCATTAACCCTAATGTCTTTAAAAATTGATATAGCTTATCTTTCATGATTTTAAAACTATTTTACTAAATCTCACATCTCTTGATGCCATTTACTCAAACTATATCTTCTGTTAGCCACATGATTTTTGGCCCATGTAGCATTCGGTGTTGTTTTTAAATTCAAGTGGGTACATAGCTTATTTCTTGTAATATGGCTCAAAAAATGGAACCTGGTCTCCATGGTATTAATTTTATTAATTAATTTATATAATTATCCCCATTTATTCTAGGACTCAGCCTTTGAAAACCTTATCAACAAAATCATGTCATAAAGCTTCTTGGTTGTACCTTGTACATGATCAAGGATGTCCTTTGGTGGATGAAAAAATATCCTTTCTTAAGACTTTTGAGTAGTATAATAATATATTATAAATATTTATTTTATTACTCCCCATGTGGCATCCAATAAATTGTAGGGATCTTCTCTATATTAGTCTAAGTCATATGGTTTAGTTTTCCTTCTTTTTGTTAGAGATAAAATGTCTTCTATTTGATCTAACTCAACCCTTTCCCCTTCTTCCATAATTTTTTTCATATTTACCTTTATTAAGGTTTTTATTTTTTTCCAAAATGTAATTTGATCATTGGTTTCTCTAGAATCACCAAATCCTACCTTTATGCCTCTTCTTTTTGCGACCTTTGAATCCATGAATGGACATTTAATGTAACTAACTACTCTATTTACTCTATTTATGTAGGTTTGAAAGTATGATATTACCATATAGGAATAATTGGTTTAGGGTAATTTTTTCCCAAATAAGTAAAATTAGGTATAATTTTCCTCCAACCAACAACTTTCTTCTACATCAGGGCATCTATGATATACTTTACCTTCCCAAACTCTATGTATTTTAATTATAGAAGAATTTGTCTAGGAACCTTGGTGAAAGGGCATGATTTGATTTTTATATGGCATAAGGGAAGTAAATTGTGTGGTAAAAATATAACTAGACACAAGACTCTCAAAATTAACTTACTCTATTAGTTGAGAGGATTGACTATTAGTGGCACCAAAGAGTGAATATGTGATGGGTGTTAAGCATATTTTGTAGATAATTCTGATTGATGTATATAAAAGTCTTAAAATAGTGTCAATATCATTATGGATATTAAGAGGTTTACTTAGATGTGGGAACACCCAAATCACATGAGTTTGGAATGTGGTTGACAAAATTGGCATTATGTCTGCCTGGGCCTTCTTTATTGGGTTCAAATAATGTAAAAAATGAGAAGTAGTCCCTATAATACTTATTATAGTGGTAATAGTTTTAGAATAAAAATAATAAGAGACTTGTTAGCTTAAATTTTTAGGAGAGGTAGATGGGGAAGCTACTATTATTGTAACTAAAATATCTTGAATTAGAGAGCGTGGAGGTTTGGTTGATTATGTTTCCTATGTTGAGGTTTGTAGTTTTTAATTTACCTCATCTTCCTTATCTCCTTCTATATCTAACAATAGATAATAGGATATTATTTATTCTCTTCCAATATATCATTTCCTCTTGAATAATAATCTTCTTCCATCATCCATTCATCTTCAATATCACTCTCTATAGTTTCACTAGTAGATTTTGATCCTTTTGTTTCTGTCTTAGACACCCACTCTTCCTTAGTATTCCATTTATTATCTTCTTCATCACTATAGAGTACATCAAGGGGCCTTGACCTTTATGAACCTTTTATTATCTCATTTATTTTCATGATCTCTCCTCAACTCCATCATATATTGGTACATTCTATGGTGAGACTAGGGGAACCCTAGGATGTATCTTGTACACAGTAGGTGCCTTAGTAAAAATGGAAGCCTATGCTAAAAGAGGTGGTGTGGAAGATGATGAATCTAATATAATAATAGGTGAATATGCATTTATATTAGTATTAGGTGATGGGGGTATGTTATTAGGTCTATATGTTTTACAATTTGGTTGGGATAGTGACAATGGTGGTGTAGTTACATGAGATAGTGATAAAAGATGTGAAATAATAGAAAATATAGAAAGAAAGGTAGGAATAATGAGTATGGTAACTTAGGTTTTCACCCTTTGAGGGGATTCATAAGCTCTCCCCATCCAAGTGACACAATGGAAACACCTCTAGGCTTGTGGGTAGCATAAGGATGAGGTGAATCTCTAGGTAGGTCTAGATCCCTTGATGTACCTTAATACTACACCTAAAATTGGGGGGGGGAGGGAGAGAGATAACTAAAATAAAAATATTATAATGGAGGTGATACATAAAATAATATGATGAATTCTAACTAGCATCACGTTACACATGAGAACAAAGGACTAACCAAACATACATTCTTTCAATATGCATATTCTCACATCAACGTTACATTGTGAGGTTATGGATGAATGTGAAAGCTAGGATTACTAGACAAGAAGACTTGAATAACTCTATTGAATATAATAAATCACTCAATCCTTAACATTTACAATAGCACTTCACATGCCCCAATAAGAAGCTTTCCAATTATAAATAGAATGACAAAATGAGACAACATACTAAGACATCCATAGTCTTCAGTAAGCAAGATCCAAAATTAAAGTAAAACACACTAATAATAGTTATTAAGAGGTAAAAATAAGTAGTATTATTTATCAAATACTATGTAAATGAGTAGGAATTTAACATACTAAGGTGAAACGTAAGTTACAATGGCCAAAATGGATAGTTATTATAGAACTTGAGAGAGAGAGAGAGAGGAGAAGAGAGAAGTCCAAGGGTCATAGGGACAATTTTAAATCTTATAAAATTAGTCACTTATGATTTATAAGATGATGTTGGATTAACTATGTAAGGTAAAGAATCCCAATTGTCCATCCAAGTCATCAAACTTTTACAAAGTGGCATGAAATTCCCTTAACTAGATCAAAACAAATGCCTTCATTATAATACCTATTTTAACATACCAAAAAAAATTATAGATATGTATAATTATTGGAATGAATGGTTATGGTTTCAATCATTCTTATCCATGAATTATTTTTAGGCTTAGTCATCTAGAATCATCTGGGAATGAGCCATCATCATTTACAATCTAGAAAATACTTCCTTCATGCACCCTACACACTTGGCCTCCAAAAAGGAATAAATTTTCCATGAATATACATGGGAGGGAGTTTATGACACATATAAAGACCCTACATGTCCTTATAATCATCAAAGACACCTTAAAATAAATTGACTTAATGTTTTGCACCATTCTCACTAGCTTGTCCATTATGCCAGTTTTGCTTGTTTGAGATGATAGTTATTGTTTGAATATTTAAAAAAAAGGGTATTAAATGTACATATGGAGTTATAAAAATTCTATATATTTCCCCCAAACTTTATTAAATCTCTTGTAACCTCCTAGAAACTAAAAAACACACAAAATGGTAAAAAATACCCTATTTTGTACTCTATTTGTATAACAAAAAATCATGGGGAGTAGCTTGATAGAGTAATTTTCAAGTTCCAATAATTATTCTCATCTAAATATTCCATAATATTATCTTTCCAACTTCATTTCCTCAAATCAGTCACTAGCAAGGGTTTAGGCATGTTTTGACCTCTTAAGGTTCTTTCATAAAGTTATGACATTAGAGTTGCAAAAAAATTCAACTAATGTGATGTTTATGACCCTCAATAACCTTCCCAAACTCCTCTATCCTCCATTAAAATACTCTTTAAAGATATGAACATCTAAACTTAACCTATCAAGCTCTTTTCTCCCACTTACATAGGCTTGATATTGCTTTTGGGCTAAAAATGGCTTCCTCGTGACTTATCTTGAATAAAAATATCTTGAAAACCTATTATATATTCCCCAAAACATATTTCAATATGATATTAATATTTATCATAGTTATAAATTAAAATTATCTATTGTTTGGGCTCTAAGCTAGAACCCTACCTAGGAGTCATGACTACAACCTTGGTGTTTTAGAAACTTGGATAAGATTAATACTTATTTGTTTTATTCCTCATGATTTCCTAGATGTTTTTCATCTTTATACACCATCTTTAAAGGTTTACTCAACTCTTTGTCTCACCTTTTGTCATTGTCTCTCAAATCTACCAGTTATGCATAAAGGGAAGTAGCCTCTATTTGAGTCAAAATAAAGGGTAATTACCCTATTTTATCATGAAAATTTAGTGTTTTATGAGTCCATAAAAGTTATAGGGATTATCCATACCAAATTATATCCCATGGTCATATCATTTGACCCCTTAAACTTGAAAAATCCAAAATAGGCTACTAGGAAAGTAGGCTAACTGTATGGACTTCTAATCTGAACTATGTATGCCTAATTTGGGATATTTATCTACTCTATTTACAATATAAAAGTAATATAAATAATACCATGTTATTTATGGATATATCCCAATATCCATTCATCATCTCAACCTTTCATATATTCTTCATACACCTTGCCTAGCCTAGACTGAGTTTCCTTTCTGACTATGTTCTACCTTAATGACTCTAGCTTATAGGTTTAATTACGTATTTTAGTTAATATAAAATGATTATATGCCTATTTAAAGATCATTAAATCATTTTTTTTAAAACTTCTATTTCCCCTTTGTGTACTTCCCACACTCATAATCTTTAAGTTAGATCACTGTATGATATAGTACAACTGAATGTGTTTTACTTGAGGACCCTTATAGGTGGACTTGGCATGAGTTATACCTTGAAAAAAATATGAAAATACCCCACTTGAATCTCTATATAATTATATATCAATGGTTATATTCATTTTTTACCTTAGGTCTAGCCAATACAACCTTAGGTTCCAAGTTTCATCTCACTGCCTGGCTCAATCTTCCCCAACTAACTGTATGGAAGTTTTAATACTTGTAAGTGTGTATATAAGATCTAGGCCTTGATTTATAGTTTTTACATTATCCTTGAATTTATAAACACAATTTATACTATATTCATTCATTCCACAATTGGAATGAGGTATGTCCTTCAATGTGTTCTCTCAAACTTCAAGATAACTCTACAACCAAGTTGTAGGGTTATATTTGTAACAAAAAGCAAACCTATAGGTTGAATTATGAGGTGAAACATAGTATATCATCTCTTTTTAAAATAATTATTCTCATAATTAATTTCACCTTAACCATTTAGAAATAATCACACTATTTTGGCCATTTTAAGTTACAACTTTGGGTGACAAAGGTCTCCTTTTAGCTCAAAAATGTAAATAACACTACCTATATTTAGTGTACAAATTAGCAAATTTGACATTCCCAACAACTATATTTCACTAACCCTCTACCCATTAAAGTTTTAATATTCCCTATCCTCTATATGGAATACACTATTTAATTGTCTATATGCCTTAAAACATTTCAACCATGTCATATGTTATTCACAAAAGTTGCCTTGACCTTTGTTTTGAAATTTTAGGGAAAGTGTCCTTGTATTCTGTCATCACATCTTTGTAAGTGATTTACATTTACACTTTCCATATTTACACTTAAAACATGGTATATCGAGGTCAAATACTCACACTAGTACTTCAAAATAGCTCCAAAACTTGTTTAAATTCCTTCACAAATGCCATGAGTTCTCTACCAACAAATCCTATAGGTGTGTATTATGATTCATAGGTAGTGAGTTATATATGAGCATTATGCATTGTCTTTGAATTTTCATGGGTTTTAGGTCTATAAAAAGGAATTAAAATATATTATTTACATTATATAGGACCTTGATTATCTCAAATACTTCCTTCAAACTTTACATCTTCTATGGGGCACCTATAGATGAGTGTCAATGGTTGTTTGACTATGTAGAAGTACAATGGAAATTTTTTGAATAAGGTATGTTTTTGAATGGTATCATGATCTTGAATAAGACCACATAAATCCATAAAATTATTTTTTGGATTTATGATGAAAACATGAAAATGAAACCATCACAATCCTTTGGAACTATTGATAAAGCATGAAAATCTAGAACATTGTAAAAATTACTTATTGCATAGAAAAGTGCTCCTTCCTATAACTTAAGATGATTAATATATAAAAACACTCTTAAATTATAAAAATATGGATATAATTAAATAATTAAAAATAATTTTTAATCAACTTCATCACCTGGTTCATATGGAATTGATTAAATAAATGGAAAACCTATAGGGTATATAGATTAACAAGTAGAAACACATAGTCAACTTCATGAGGATGGTTCATGAATCAAATGACATAATTATTAAAAACATTTTAATTTAAATTTATTTATTTGAGTTTAATTTCACCTCCCTAAGGCATTGATCTAAAACATCCTTTGTTGGTTGTACCAAGTACAAACCTAAAGATTGCTTTAGTTTGCCAAGAAGGGTGAAAAAGGAGTAGAATGGTTTTGGGAAAAAAATGGAAATTAAAAATCATGTAAATAACTAATATGGATCTAAGGAATATTATGAGTCATTCCATGACCTTTTCCCACATGGCACACTTCCCCATGGGCCATACAAGTACCAAACTCACCTTTCTCCACAAGAAAATTTCTCTCTTCTGAAGCACCTACCAAATTTATTTACCAATAGTTTATTAAGATCTCTTAGGGTAAATTTCACATTACATCACATTTTTTAACTTTCACACTTCCCAAAAAATCTGTACAAGTTATTAAATGGCCTTTTTAAAACTCAAAATGACTCAAAATTTCTAAAAGAATTAAAATGACTTAGGATGAAGATAATTATAACATTAAACGACATTAATTGACCTATAAAACACCTTTTTAAATATTTATTAGACCCCTAAAACACATAAAATTCAAGGCTTTGCCTATAGGGTTCCTAGTTTGACCTAAAATTCAAATGTGGTCAACAAATTAGTTACTCATAGGGGTAGTATGCCTGCTATACTAGCCAAACTAGTAGCCTTATCATTCCATTGGACTTAGGGTATAATATTATTTCTAAGACAAAAAAAAGTACTTTTAACATAGGTTTTGATCAAGATAATACCCCTTGATTGCCTTAACCACATAAATCAAGGACACAAACACATGTGCTCAAGGTACTTAGGAGAATTAGAAAACAAACTATTATGCACAATTAGAAACTAAGAATACCTCCTTTCTAGGATTAAATTTTAAAATTATTTAATCATCTTCATGGTGAGGTGAAACATAGCACCAAGCATGTTTCTCTTTTGATTGAATATTTTATGGATCTGACTTATTCCTTGGCACTTCACTTTATCTGATCTAAAGTAGATCATTCTTAAATATGTCTACAATGTATATATATTCCTCTTGAAATTTTTCACATACCTCATACTTCTGCCCACTCTTCATCTCATGGTCAACTTGCATCTTCTTTGTAATCATGGCTTCAAGAGGATTGGTTTCTTGTTCCTTAGAATATTGAGGCCAATTGTCCATCCTTCAAGAGCTGATTTGTTTCTCCCAACCAATTGAGAGGATTATATCCCATTTTTATGACTTCAAACATGTCATCATTAAATGTATATACTTCTTTAAAGGATATATTATAAAGTTTTCTTTTCCTTTGCATACTTAATTGAGTGCCAAAACTACCTTCTTCATATTTGACTAGATCATAGACTCCTTGAAGAGGATTATAACTTACTCCAATTATTTAGAACAATTCATCCAAAGGATTATTAATAAATTATCTTTTCCCATCCATGACATCTTCTAATGTTATGGAAGAACCAATGAAGGGTTCATCTTCTTTAGCAAAAGGAAAAAATTCTTCCTCATTAACCCAATCAGAAATATCCACATAAGAAATCACCATTTTTTCATCATTTAGGATCCCTTGAGGGATCTCAATTTCATATAAACTACCATATCATAAATTTGATTATAAAGGGCTGCAATATCTTCCATTTCTTTCTCCTTCTTGGTGATGCCAATACTAGGTATCTTGTAATCATGTGACTTAGTCCAATGAGACTTCCAAGGAGTTAAGATTTCTTCAAGCAAGAGTTATAATTTTTTATCAACCAAATACTCCTCTTTAGGTTCCCACACCATAGGTACATCAAGTAAAATGGTGATGGGGTGAGAAAAAGATGAACTAGTTAGTGAAGGTGGCACATATAACTCAAAATCAGATTGGGAGTGAATTTTAGGGGATTCTTTTGGAAGCTCTTGAGGAAGAGGAGGTAGAACTTGGGCTAAAAAAACTTGATTTTCATCCTTCCACTTGAAAACCACTTCACTCACATATAAATTTACTTGAGGACTCTCTATAGGAAGGGTATATGGGGTGTGTTTAGGATCAAGTTTTTTTTTCAACTTTGTGCTCTTTATCTAGGCTTTTCTCTTCCTTCTTACCCCATGATTCCACTATCTTACTCTATTTTGGGATGTTGTAATTATGGAACTTTTCTTGAGTTGGTGATGCAACTTAATGAGTGGATGAATTATTCAAGAAACTTTGAATCTCCACCTTGTCTCCAACTTGGAATGGCATATCTATAGGTCTCTTCTTGAGGTTGGGATGTAATGGGAGAGGGAAATGAGGGCTTGAATTCCAATTCTTTTGATGTTAACATGAATTCTTTCATCTTCATGTTGTCTAACTCAATTTTATTGTCAAAGTTTGATTCAAACACATGGATAATCTTTTTAACTTTCTCTTCCACTTGATTTGGAAAATGATGACTTTGGAAATTTTGATTGGACTCATGAGTAAAGATCAAATATGGCTAATAGAAAACTTGGGGAAGTAAATAGTAAGGTTAATAGACTTGGTGAGACTGCTCCCCATGAACTCTTAGTTTATCTTCCAAGGACAAAATCAAGCCACTCACATCTAGAATCTCACTTGTGATCCTTTTCCAATTGGCTCTCTTAATAGGTATATACTCTCTTTTTTACCAGATCCAATACATCTCTTACCTTGAAAATGAAATTTCTAGGAACATCTTAACCATGTCCTCTTAGTGTATCAAGCTCCAACATGTACTTCTTATATCTCAAGATTGTCTTCTTGAAGGTGGAAATTAATTGAGTTGAGAAGTGTCTAAGTTGACTAGGGGGAGAAAGACATTGAGGGGGTTGTCTATAGAACTAGTGAGAATCATGAGAAGGCTAATAATAGCCATGTGGGAGCTAATATGGATCATAACAAGAATGGTAAGGATCACACCAAGGCTGATAATTAGTGCCATAAAATGGATATGTCTCACAAACTTTTGAAAAATAGTATTCAACAATAAAGTAATAACACAAATAAAAATGTTACAAAAAATCTTCAAAGGAAAAACTATACTATTTGACTACTTGATATAACTTCAGAGTCACTATTGATGCTTGGAAAGATGCCTCCAAAGGTTGATTATTGAGAAATAACACCAAAAATCTCTCAACATCTTAGACTAAGAGTCCCATTGAGCATACCAAAAACTATTATCACTTGGGTTTGCACCCTTTGAGTAAATTCCTAAGCTCTCCTCATCCAAGTGGCATAATGAAAACACCTCTAGGCTTGTGGATAGCCTAATCATGAGGTGAATATCTAGGTAGGGCTAGCTACCTTGATGTACCACTTTGAATTACTACTATAACTAAAATTTGGTTGTCAGGGGGAGTAAAGGAGAGAGATAACTAAAATAAAACTATTATAATGGAGGTGATACACCAAATAAGATGATGAATTCCAGCTAGGAACATGTTACACATGAGAAAAAAAGACTAATCAAACATACACTCTTTTAATCTACATCTTCTCATATCAATATTACATTATAAGGTTATGGATGAATGTAAAAGTATATGAGGACTAGAAAAGAGGATTTTAATGGCACTATTGAATATACTAACTAACTCAATCCTTGACGTTTCATAGAATACTTCACATGCCGTATAAGAAGAAGCTTTCCAACTACGAATAGGATGATAGAATGAGACAACATGCTAAAGAATCCATAGTTTTCACTAAGCACAATCCAAAATTATATTAAAAAAACTAATAATAGTCATTAATAGGTAAAAATTACTATTATTATTGATCAAATGGTATGTAAATTAGTAGGGATTCATCATACTCAAGTGGAGCATAAGTTACAATGGCCAAAATGGCTAGTTCTTATAGAACTTGAGAGAGAGAGGAGAAGAGTGAATTCCAAAAGTCACAAGGACACTTAAAAATATAATAAAATTATTTAATTTTGCATGAGAAGAGGATTTTGGATGAACCATGTAAGCTCAGGAAGCTCAAGTGTCCATCGAAGTCATCAAACTTTTGCAAAGTGGCATGAAATTCAACTAACTAGCTCAGAAAAATTGACTTCATGATTAGCCCTATTTAAACATCCAAAAATTTATTAGGGATAGTTTTTATGATTGTAATTAATGATAAGGGTTTCAATCATACTTCTCTATGTATTGGCTATAGTCCTGGTCATTTGAAATCATCTAAGAATGAGCCATCATCATCTGTAATCCAAAAACCTCCTCCTTCATGCACCCTGCACACTTGGCATAAAAAAGGCATTATTTTCCCATAAAGATTCATGGGAGAGAGTTTATGATACTTTTAAATACTATCCATGGCCTTATAATCATTAGGGACACCTTAAAATGAGCTCACTTAAAGTTTTCCACCCTTCTCACTAGCTTGTCCACTATGTCGGTTATGACTAGATAAGATGAGAGATATTATTTGAACACTTAGAAGTTTTTTAAAGTATTAAATGGACATATGAAGTTATAAAAAGTCTATATATTTTCCAAAAAAAATTATTTCATCTCTTGGAACCTCCCAGAACCTAAAAAACACACAAAATGGTCAAAACACCCTATTTTTCAACTTTTTTGTATAGCCAAAAATCATGAAGAGTAGATTTAGGGATTCCTTTACAATTTACAATCATAATCCTAGTAATAATTGTCCATAATATTATCTTTCCAACTCCATTTCCTCAAACTGGTCACTGCTAAGGGTTTAGGAGGGTTTAGGCCTATTTTGACCTCTAAAGTTTCATTCATAAAGTTATGAAGTTGGAGTTACAAAAAAATTCCACTAATGTGATTTTTAGGACCCTCAATAACTTTATATAACTCATTATTCCTCCATGTGAATCCTCCTAAATGATACGAGCACCTAAACCTAACCTATCGAGCTCTTTTCTCCAACTTGCATAGGTATGATGTTGATTTTGGTCTAAAAATGGCTTCATCATGACTTTTTTGCATCAAAATAGATTTAAAACCTATTCTATAGTCCCGAAAACATTTTTCAATAGGTTATAAATCTTTCCCATAGTTATAAATGAAAATGGCCTATTGTTTGGGCTCTGGACCAAAACCCTACCTAAGAGTCATGACTGCAACCTTGGTATTTTAAACACTTGGATAATATTCCTATTTTTTTTGTTTTATTCCTAATGTTTTATTAGATGTATTAATGATTTATAGACAATATTATAAGGTTTACTCAACCCATGGTCTCACCTTTTGTCATTGCCTCTCAAATCTGCCAGTTATGTGTAAAGAGAAGTACCCTCTATCTAGGATAAAATAGATGGTAATTCCCATATTTCATCATGAAAATTTAGTGTTTTAGGATTACCTATAAGTTATAATGATTATACATGCCAAAATATACCCTTGATCATATCATTTGACACCTCAAATATGTAAAATCCAAAATAGGTTACTAGGAAAGTAGGTTGATTGTATGGACTTCTAATATGAATTATGTATGCATAATTTTAGATCTTTATCTAATTAATTTCCACTATAAATTTCATATAAATAATACCATGGTTTTTATGTATATATCCCAATATCCATTCATCATCTCAACCTTTCATATACTCTTCATACACCTTGCATAGCCTACACTGAGTTTCCTTTCTGACTATGTTATGCCTTAATGACTCCTACCCATAGGTTTCATTATGTAGTTTAGTTGGAATCAAATGATTTTAGGAATATTTTAAAATCATGACATAATTTACATTTGTTTGAAACTTTTTTATCCCATTTATGTACTTTCCACACTCACAATTTGTAAGTCTGATCATTGTATGACATAGTATAACTGAATGTGTTTTGCTTGAGGACCCCTATAGGTGGACTTGACATGAGTTAGAACCTGAAAAAAATGTGATAATATACTAATTTAATATATATATGGTGATATATCAATGGTATAATTCATTTTTTACCTTAGGTATATGTAATATAACTTTAGGTGCCAAGTTTCATCTGACTACCGGACTTAGTCATCCCCAGCTAACTATATGGGAGTTTTAAGACCTTTAGGTGTGTATATATGATTTAGACCTTGATTTATATATTTTAAATTATACTTGAAGTTATAAACACCATTTATACTCTATTAATTCATTTCATTCTTATAATGAGGTCTATCCTTCAAGGTGTTGGCTCAAAATTCAAGATAACTCTACAACCAACCTATAGGGTTATATTTGTAACAAAAAAGGAGCTTGTAGGTTGAATTGTGAGGTAAAACATAGTATATAATCTCTTTTTAAAATCATTATTCTCATCATGAATTCTATATTCACCATTTATAAAAACTCACACTATTATTTCCAGTGCAAGTTACAACTTTGAGTGAGAAAAGTGTCCTTTTGGCTTAGAAATGTAAATAACACTACTTGTATTTAGTGCATCAATGGGAAAATTTGAGGTTCCCAACAACCATCTTTCACTAATATTTTTCCCCTAAAAATTTTCATATTTCATGTCATCTGTAGGGGATACAATATTTAATTTTCTATATACATTAAAGGTAATTTCAGCAATGACATATGTTATTCAAAAAATCCCTCTTGACTTCTTTTTTGCATTTTTAGGGAAAGTTTCCCTGTATTCAGTCATAACATCTTTGTAAGTGATTTACATTTCCACTTTCCATATTCACCCTTAAAAAATTCTATTTCATGGTCAAATTCTCATACTAGGACTTCAAAAGAGCTCCAACACTTGTACAAATTCCTTCACAAATGCCCTTTATTCTCTACCAACAAATCTTGTAGGTGTGTATTTTGATACATAAGTAGTGTGTTGAATATGAGTAGTATGCATTGTATTTGGAATTTAACCAGTTTTAAGTCTATAAAAAAGATTATTTACATTATTCAAGACCTTGAATGTCTCAAATACTTCTTTCAAACGTAACATCCTCTATGGGGAACCTATAGATGAGTGTCAATGGCTGTTTGACTATGTAGAAGTATAGTGGATAGAATTTGATTAAGGTATGTTGATGAATGGTCTCATGATCATTCCTAAGCCCACATAGATCCATAAAATTATCCTTAAGATTTATGATAATCTTTATTCAAGTCTCCAAACACTTGTTCCAATGTGAAAACCCTTTATAACCAAAAGCTACATGGCAAACAATGATATCTAATGACTATTTATGTGGCATATGAGCTTGAAAACTATAAGGATTGCCTTGGAGACTACATTTTAAAGGTAAAATTAACTAGGATAACCTTTGAAACATGAAAATGAAACCATCTAATCCTTTGGAACCATTTACAAATCATTAAAAACTAGAACATGGTAAAAAATATTTGTTGCATAGAAAAGTTTTACTTCCTAAAACTTAAGATTATTAGCATATCAAAACACTTTCAACTGGTAAAAAAACATGGATATAATTATATAAGGAATAAAACATCATTTTTAATCCACTTAAGCAATTGGTTCATATGGAATTTTTCAAACTAAGACAAAACCTATAGGGTTCACAAATTAGCAGGCTAAAAAACATAGTCAAATTCATGAAGATGGTTCATGAAGCACAAGCCATAATTATTCAAAATATTTTAGTTTAAATGAATTTATCTAATTTTAATTTAACCTCCCTAATTATTTTTATCTGAAACCTCCTTTGCTAGTTGTACCAAGCACAAACATGAAGACTACTTTTGCTTGCCAAGAAGGGTGAAAAAGGAGTATAATGGTTTTGGGAAAAAAATGGAAATTATAAAGCATATAAATCATTAATATGTATCTAATTAATCTAAATATTCATTCAAAAACCTTTTCCCATGTGGCACATTTCCCCATGGGCCATACAAGTGCTGAACTCACCATTTTACCCAAGAAAATTGCTCTTTATTTTGTTATCAAAAGTTTATTAAGACCTCTTAGGAAACATGTCATGTTAAATCACATTTTTAAACCTTCATAATTTTTAAAAAAAATTGTACAATTCATTAAATTCCCCTTTTTTACCTCAAAATGACTAAAATGACTAAGGATTAAGAATAATATAGCATTAAATGACATGAATTGACCTATAAAACACCTTATGACATATGCATTAGACCCCTAAAACACATAAAATTATTTTTTTTCATATATGTGTCCCTATTTGATGTAAAATTCAATTTTGGTTAACACTTACTGCACAATGGTGAGTGGAGGTAAAGGCATCATATAAAATAATCTAATTCCTTTAATAGAACTCATAAGACCATTTGTGTTGGATGTAGGCTAAGGAGTATTAGAATTAATAGATGTGGAGGTGATCCTTAGATAACCTATTATGTCTATTTAACATTTTCTTATCCATATGGGCCAGCTTGATCATGCCTATCTATTCCTTCTTGGGGAGGAGGCTTATGAATGGGTGTAGAAACACATTGTTCACTTTTAACTCTCTTAGCATCTTCCTCAGTAATTATCAGGTCATATTAGATGTTCTGGGATATGATCGTATAAATTTTTAATCTATTAATCCTTTTATGAACCTGAGTGTCATCTTGAGCATTCTTGAATATAAGACTGATGTGCATAGTTAAATCTCACCTTTTTATCATACCTCTTCAGGTGGTCCCTAATAGTTCTCCTGGGATCCTATTTCCTAAATGATGCTCATTTAAACCCATAATTCACCCTTATTTTTCCCACAATATTAAATTATTTCCATATTATATATTGTATTTGGCCAATGTTGAGGGGGTTTGGTGCCCAACAACTTTCATAGTAGCCCTAAGATGGACATCTACACTATCAACCAATTGGTTACAATTTCTTATTCTACTACCTTGTCAAGAATAAGTCATTTTAGGTATAAAAGGTGTGGCTTAGTGCCTTCTATCCTAATTATAATACATTCAATATATAGCTAGTATTCACCTATCTTGTCAATAGTCCTCTTAATGTGGTCTGATAGCTTGGGCATTTTCCCCATATATAGCTTGATACACCATTGGATAAAATGTCTCTATTAGCTTCTACATATTCTTATTGAATTTTTGATTGTGAAAGATGTTAAATTATTCACAAAATTTATTCTTGGGTACTCTATGGATGGTTTCTATGGCTCGTCATAACCGAGATGCATAGCTCTAGTTATACCATCGACTAAGCAAGACATCATGTAAAATTTACCATATTCTAGGCTTCTTAGGTTACTGATTCTATGTATCAAATTAAAGATAATAATTTCTCCAAGGTAAATGATTTTTTTGAAGTTTAGGATGTTATCAAGCAGTGGGATCCAAATTTCATTGACATAGGAGATGTTGGGGAACCATATACCTTATTTAACAATGCCATAGTAATCCTCACTATAGGCTTGGAAGATTCTATAGGAATTGCAGACATAGGGCCTTGAATCCTAAAGTTGCTAAGGTTATTTTCCCATTATTACAATTTAGTGGTGACATCATTGGAAAGCAACCAAGAATTGACCATGGCTTGTCTATAAGCCACTTCAGGTTTAGGGAACATATATTAATTCTCAAATGTATTCCCCCTAATGTATGCTACTAGAGTGTTGTTCTATCAAAAGTGTAATATATTACCAAAAAAAAATTATTTTACAAATAAATCAAACATGAAGTTCATGAAGGGCATTACCTTTGGTTTGGCTTACAACATTATGCAGGTCTACTGCCTTGATTTACAAAAGGTCATCTTTGAATTTATGTGTGAATATTAATAACTAGTATTCAGTTCTTTAAGGTTCTATGGCATTGGTCACTTCCCAAATTTTAGAATAATTATTGAAGTCATGATTAATAGTAGTTGAATAAAACACTCTATATTTATACTTGGTTGGTTTGACAATAGAATAAGTAGATGGAGGAGGAGGAATGCAAGATAAAAATGCCATTACAATTTATATGGGAAAAAATATGTTTCTCTAGATATTTGAAGATTTTTTGGTCACAGTAGATCTCAAATTAGTATTTACACTAGTTAGATATGAGGTAATGTGGTCAAATCATGCCTTGAAAATTTCCTATATTACCTTTAGATTTGCTTGTATTTTTGAATTGAATGAATTAATTTTAACATTTCATGTGAATTAATGGTAGTAAAAACTTTTGATTCCTTCCCTTTCTACTTTTCATATTTAAATTTTTCTTCATGTAATGCTAATTTCTATGGATTTTCCTTCCATGTGGCTTTTTCTCCTTACCTTTGGGTGCTTTGTCATCTTGATTTTGATAGATGTCATTTTCTTAGGCATTCAAAATTGGTATCTGGTGTCTTTGTTATTATCATGTGACTTAAGGACATGTGGCAGCATATCATAACTTTACAAGTGCCTGGTTCCTACTAACTATTATTTATTATCATGGATACAAGTGAGTAGGATTGTGACATCTAGAAATATCTCAAGGATCTAATAGTTTGGTGCTTCATCTTTAGATGGTATGTTAAAAAGATTGTGATACTTATTCAAATCCTAACAACCCACTTACTTGGGGCATCTATATGATGGAATTTTGATGTGTCAGTCTGCATGTGAATGGGATCATGACATGTAGATGGTTGTGGCTACTCTATTTTCCTAGAATATTTTATAATTTCTTGAAGTGATTTAATTTCAATGGGTTCATGAGATGAGGACACGTGTTATGATCTTAGGGATCTAGTAGCTTGAAACTTTGGTAGTATGAAACTTTGATGTATAAATTTTTTGGTGAGCAATATTGTGATAGTTGGTGATATTCCAAAAACCCACTTTCCTATGAGTATATAGAATATTTATAATTACTTGAATGGATGTGGATTAGTAGGTGAGTAACAACTATCATAATATTGAAGAAATTGAATGAACTGATGACTTACCTTATCGATGGTGCTTTGGGCGAGTGGTAAAATGCTAAATGGTAGATTTGATTGAGTTGGAATATGTATAGGTGTTAAATAATAAAGGTTATAAGTGTGAAAATACTTGCACAAGATAAAATACAAACAATGAACAAACTTTGTAGGAAACATGTCAGCTCGATTAGCCACTAGTATTAGAAACTTGATATATATTAGCATTCAAATAAGTACATACATTTTTTTAGCCATTATAATTAAAAACTTTATAATAACATTAATAATCTCCTTTTGAACTAAAATAAAACCATAAGTGAAGAGAAAACATTAGTTTGGCTTAAGCATAACTTTGATTTAATTATTTTTGGTATAAATTTGAAGTGTGGATTTAGAATTTCGAAACAACATTAGGCTAATGAATTTAGATTAAAAATGAAAGCCTCCTAATATTTAAATTGACCTTACAACAAATATTTTCTAATTTAAATGGCTCTCTATTTGAATTTTTTTAAATGGTGTGTTGGGGTCTAACAATTTGCTTTTTTCGACCATTTAACCTTAAGTTTAGGTAAGTTATCCGATTATTTAAATAGATTTATGGTTTATTTTCTTAAGCATTTTGATCTATTTTTACTCTAATTTAAACTATTGATTAAATTTTTTCATAACTTTATTTTTCATCTTAGTTGATTTCTTTGAAATGGAAAAATATGGCTTCATGTGCAGTCAAAATGACTATTTCTTTACCAAGTTTGGGTCTATAACTTGACCACTATTACTTGAACTATTTAAAAATTCCTTTTTCAATGACTTGGCCATTTATTTTTTCCAACTATTCATTTATCATTATTTTTAAATAGTCATTTTTCACTTATATTGGCTTATTTGGCTTTATATTGGGTTCCTTTTCTACATATTTTGGGATTTTATTTATGGATATATGAGTTATTTTATGTTTTGTGTTGACTCATATTTTCTTTTAGTTGACCAAATATAGGATATTTATTTATAAATATAGGTAAATATATTAAACACGTAAATTTTAGTTTCTATGATTAGTCACTGTTTATTTATTTATGTTATTTATGGGTTGTAGAAGCTGTTTATTTTGCCTAGAAGCTAATTGATTTTAGTTTGAGCTTAGCAGTTAATAGGTGTCAGGTGAACATATTATCTTATTAAAAAATTTATAAATTAAATATTTATTGATGATATTTACATAGGATACTTTAATCACTACATTTGAATTATGGAATGTATGTTAAGATTGATTTTTCTTCACCAAAGACAATCAACCCAAGCAAGAAACTATTATGTATTTATTGTTCTATTAGTTATGAACAATTAAACAAACTTATATTCTTCTCTTTATCTATTTATATGTTTCCTTTCCAAAATAATTATTTTTTTAGCATGTTAACAAGCATATACATTTATTTTTTAAAATATTTTTATCATGAGGTTTATGGTTTTTTGCTAGTTGGCTTAGCAAGAAGACACATTTTTCTAAAGTAGTTTTTTAAAATACATTTTTTTTGAGACCATTCATTTGATTTATTATAATTTTACTTTAAACTAATCATGTTTTGATAAATCAACAAAATTAAAAAACATGGAATCAAAAATAGAAGCAAGTTAAGAACCAATAATGAATTTATCTAGTGCCAATTTAATGGATAATGTTCAACAAGAAGTACAAAAATGGTGATGATTGAATCATTTTTATTTTTTTTCTATTGGATATGTAATATTATGTTTTTTGGAAGGAAAATAAAAATATTGATTTTTTGAATTATAATCTTGTCATTATATTGTTAAAAAAAATCTTTTTGTTTCCTTTCAGGCTATAAAAAATATAGTTCCTACACACAATATTGGACATCTGTTTTGTTAAAGTTGTTAGTGAGTTTGAAGGGGATATTTTGACACTTTATGGACCTAATAATAATACAATTTCCACTTCCCTAATCAAGGTAGATATACCAAACATTTCTTTGGTCAATGTGAATGGATAAATGACAATAACAATCAATAGTAATAATAAATTATTCCAAAAAAATCAAACATACATTAATCCATGGAAAAATATTTGGGTTTTAGAATTCTTGAAAAAGGAAAAATGAAAATATGAAAGAGCAGATGCTACCCTTTGCATTTTTTTGACTAAAAAATCAAGTATGGAAAACATATTTATGGTTTACAAAAAATGTAAAGTCATACCAGATAGTACAATTATTGATATTATAGCATCAAATGACTAATTTTTAGTAGGCTCATTTGGAACCTTTATAAAAAGTTGTCAATAAACAAATGATTAGTTTAACTTGCATTTTAAGGATAGATAATCATAATAATATAACCACTACAATACCCTCTTTCACACTACATACCTTTAATTCTCATAAGCTTGTCACAACACATACTACCAACTAGCCTTGATCACAATAACACTCTTGTAGACCTATTTTTCATCATACATTCACAATAACCTTTAATTAAAACACTAAAAACTTAAATTTGACATCAACCTTGACATCAACTAACAAAAAAGACAATGCTCAATAATTTGAACTTTTCATATCACACACATACCTCAATGACCACCCACCATGCACCTTCACTAGATACACATTGATATCAATAACATTAACCATAACATCAATGACAACTACATGCGAACAAACTCCTTATTTTTCATTAATGTCAAACCCACTATAACCTAATCATTCTCATCTCCCCATTATGGTCTTTCTCCCTTTTTGGCATTAATGATAAAGGGTCTTCCAAAAAATACCATCTGATCCTTAGACCTAAAATTCAATAAAAAACACAATGAGATGATGACAAAAACTTAGCTTAGGCCCATGCTAGTTTTTTTAGATAACCTATAAAATACTTGAACTATAGCTCAATAAACAATGCTTCTTATAAATTCTACTTCACTATTTTGACACTTCACAACATAGAGATACAAATCTCGCCCTAAGTTGATGCTTCTCCTCACATACACTAGATGACAACCACTCTAAAAAATTAATCATTCTCTTAAAAAGATACATGTCCTTCTGGTATTCATTTTCCCAAAACTAGTTCTTTTCTCAAATAAACATGATCACACCTAGAACATCTAGAATCACACCTTATAAATAAATCTTAACATATAGAATATGAAAAATTATAGGAACATGATCCCCCTTATTCCATGCATACCTATTTCAAATTAGCTTAGATCAAAATACCACTCACATTATCCTTGACATGACTGATATGACTCAAACCTTTGATCACACATTAGGCCACCATAATTTTGACATCAACTAAATAATTAGGGACTCCCCCTTTGTATTCACAACTTGTGCTCACCACATGAGTCATTAGGACTCTCAAAACATCCTCACCTACCTTTAAGAATTATTAACATTTGGGCCTCATGGGCTAAATATTAACCCCTATGATTCTAAGATTTATTACCATTGCCTTAACTTGATTTTGTATGCCTCATAGGGTCCTTGTTTAAGGAAAAAATTACTAACATAGGCCTTGAGAAGATAGACTGTCATATAGATGTCATAAAAGAATGAGTGAAGTAAATTGATCATAAAATTAATAATTACACTAAAAGGAAGAATGATGGTGCGATTGTGGCTTTGCAAATTGAAGCTGAGCTAGGGCAGTCGTGCCCTAGCTTGTTCAAGCCATTGTTGGTATTGCACAAGAGCAAAGTGGGGGGTCAGACCCATGGGAGAGGTTTTGAGGCATCTAATAATCAAAACAAACCAAGGAGATTGTGGCTATGGCTCAGTAGGATCCTTCAAAGACTGTGCCTAGGAAGAGTTTCAGTGAAGCCGTGGGCTTGAATAGAACAAGGCAGCATGTTAAAATACTTACTAAGGAGCTTTCATCCTAGACTGCTGATGCTATGGATTGGAGCTTACCTAGAGGATCCCATATCATGAAGATTAATGAGTGCCTGGAGTAGTGCAAGGAGCGACCCAAACTAGTAATACCCTTTGATATGATTTTTGAGGATGTGGAATATTATTCTAAGCACTCACTATATTGTAAGTTTTTAGGATTGAGAGTATCCCTTCAATTTCTAGAGAGTTGGGCTAGGAGAGTGTGGGAACTAGAGGGAGAAATGGAGGTCAAATTATTGGAAAATAATTACTTCATGGTGATGTTTCTATGCTTAGCTAATCAAAATAGGGTTTTTGATAGGAGGCCTTATTTTCACAATCAGGCTAGACTTTTTATTAAACCCTAGCATCTAGGCTTCAATCCTTCTAAGGAACTACCAAATCGGGTTCTGATGTGGGTTAGGCTACCTAGATTTCCTATCGAATGTTGTCGAGAGGTTATCCTCTAGATGCTAGCTTTGATGCTTGGAAGGCTGGTAGGGTCTTCAACACAGACTTTAGGTAAGAAAGTTATGACATTTGCTCATATTTGTGTAGAAATTGATTTGAGTAAACCATTGCCTAATGTGATGGAGATGAGTGTAGGATCATATTCCTAGGTGCAACAATTGGACTATGAGACCCTTCCCTTTAGGTGTTTCTTATGCCATGAATATGGACACTTGGTGCGTAGATGCCTGAAGGCTAAGCCAGTGGAGTAACAACCTTAACTGCCACCTAGTAGCACTCCAAGTGCTGATAAAGGGAAGAAGTCTAGGATTAGTGAGGGAAAGTATGCTAAAGGATTTATTCAGGTGAATACTAAAAACTACAATAGAGGCTAGAAGAGGTCCCTTATGGAGCGACAGGATGAAGACTCCTTCAATAAGTTTGAAGTCTTATATGAATTGGGACAACAAGAAGTAAATTTGGGATTATTGAGTGTGGAGCAGCTTGTGGGAGGATCCAGAATAGAGATTAATTTAGCCAATATTCATTCAATTCTTTAGGAGGATTTAGCCTTACCCATGGTCTTAGAGGGGCAGATAGGGGAACAGATGGTGGTGGAGACAAATGGTGATCCAGGATAGAATGTAGAGGGCGTGGACCTTTTAGCAAGGACTGTAGTGGTAGAAGTTGATAAGTAAGGGAAATTTTCTCCTCACCTGGGCATTCTTCAAAAGAAGGGGAAGAAGGGGATGTCATAAAAAAGTGTTAAATTGGGGTGTAAGGACATAGAGAAAATTAAGATGATTGGGGAGACCTTGGTTGAGTCAGGTTTTGTTAAGACCCTAGACTCCCACTTTTTAACTCCCTTGAAATGATCATTATTTCATGGAATGTAAGGGGCCTGAACAGTGGCCCTAGACAAAAGGTTGTTAAAGAATTAGTTATATGTCAAGTACCTGATGTTCTTTTTCTTTAGGAGATGAAGGTTTCAGCGGATGATATGAGGTATATTGCACCTAAGTTATGGAGGCATGGTTTATGTCAGTGCATTAGAGCTCAGGGGTATTTAGGGGGTGTGACATGTTTTTGGAACCCATGAAAGATCCAACCTATGTCTTGGATTTCCTTTAAGTCCTCTTTATCCATGGTGGCCTTATGCATTGAGTTAGGTGAATTAGTCCTTTTTTCCAATGTCTAAGCTCTTATATATTTCCAAGGTAAACATCTTGTTTGGAAAAATCTCCACTTAGTTCATTGATTATTTCCTTACTTGCCTTGGATTGTTGGTGGAGACTTCAATGATATTCTAGATTTAATGGAGAAAGATGAGGCAATACAAGGCTAGAACCATCTTCTTTATTTCTCTGGGATAATATTATAGCTCTCAATCTCTTAGATATCAAGCCTAGCTATGGATTCTTTACTTGGAATAACATAAGGGTGGGGGATAGATGCATAGCTGAATTCATAGATCGATTCATGACCTCTTATTATTGGGTGGGGGATTGTGGTCTTCTAGCATGGAGATACTTTATTAGAGAGGTTAAAACCACTGGCCCATAAAATTGACAATTTCTTCAACCTGTATGCCTTAGAAGCCATCATTCAAGTTTCAACTCATGTGGTTCAGGGACCTGGACCTGTTTGGATGCGTGGTAGATTGGTCAAGGATAGGTAGGCCTGCTGTTGGAACAACAATGTATACTTTTGTTAAGCTACTCCAATTTGTCAAGTGCCAGATCAAAAGGTGGAATCAACAAAGTTTTAGGAACATCTTCTAAAGAAAAAATGAGGCTTAAAGGGAGTTAAACGCCATTAATAGATTCATTAGGGAGGAAGGGATGAATGAGTTTTTGTTGAGGGAGGAAGCCAGGGCTTTAAAAGCATTGGAGGAATGGGAGCTAAGAGAGGAAATCTTTCAGAAACAAAAGGCCTAAATTGAATGGCTTCAAGAGGGGGATAAGAATACTGCCTTATTTTTTAGTTCAGTCTGAGCTAGATAGCATGGTAATGTGATAACTTCTTTGCTAGCAGATAGTGGGGAGACACTCTCTTCTATGTAGGGTATCTTTAATGAAATAGTTCAATATTTTGCTTCTCTTTTCAAAGAAGAAGTGCAGTGGGACTCGGTGGCTGAGGATCAGGTCCTTTCCTGCATTCCTTCTCTAGTGACCATGGATATGAAAGAGCATTTGATGAAGGAGATATCCTTGGAGTTAAAGAGAATTGTCTTCATGATGTCAAAAGGTAAGGCACCTGGCCTAGATGGTTTCCCAATTGAGTTCTTCCAATAATTTTGGGAAGTCATCAAATTAGACCTATTGGCAGTTATTCAAGATTCTCAGAGGAACAAACAAATGCTTAGGGCTCTGAACTCTACCTTCTTATCTCTCATTCCCAAGGGAGAGGGGGATGACTAGTTGAGTCTTTTTTAGCTCATTTCCCTTTGCAATGTCACTTACAAAATTATATCTAATCTGATTACTGAGAGGTTAAAAAAGTGGCTACCAACGCTTATTTGTAAGCAGAAAGGGGGCTTTGTGGAGGGCCGATAGATTTTGGATGGGGTGGTGGTGGCAACCAAGACTATCCATTCCATGATCTAGTCCAATGATAAGGTGATGTTTATGAAACTAGACATGTCCAAGGCCTATGATAGAGTTTGGTGGGCCTTCCTCTAGAAGGTCCTAGGTGCCTTTGGTTTTGAGGAGGATTAGATACGGTGGGTTATGAGTTGTGTGGAATCGACCTCTTTTTTAGTTCTGATCAATGGCAAACACTCCAATCTCTTTAGGGCTTATTGCAGGCTATGGAAATGGGACCCTCTCTCTCCCTACTTGTTTCTTTCGATGGTAAAAGGCTTGGGTTGGTTGATCAAAAGGAATGTTGATGAAGGTGCTATTCAGGGCTGGCATTTGGGTGGGGGCCTCCCTATATAATCTCACCTCCAGTTTGTGGATGATGCGGCATTGATGGGCATGGCTACCATTAGGGAGGCATCTAACATCCACAAAATCTTGGAAGTTTACCTTGCTACCTCAGGACAATTAATTAATTAGGGCAAGTCTTCAATTTTTTTCTTTAACACCCCACCTTACATACAACAAAGAGTGGCTCATATCCTCAGGTTCCAAATTGGGAGTCTCCCATTGCTATATCTTGGGATTCCAATCTCTACTAGCCGGTAGTCTAAGGAGTCATGGATGGAAATTATAGAAAGTTCTAAGGAAAAGTGAATCATTGGACCCATCGCTGGTTATCCTTTACTATTTGGGTGCAGTTGATTCAATCAGTGGTGTAGGCTCTTTCTATTTATAGGTGCATGATACAGGTGGCACCGATGAGTTTTGTTGAGGAACTGGATTCGTTAACAAAATAGTTTTTATGGGCTAGTAATTTATCTTCAACCAAGTGGAGCCTTATGAAGTGGGAGGTGATTTGTAGCCCAAAGAGGTATGGTGGTTTGGGATTATAGCAATCCATGTTATCTAGTATTACTTTGGCAGCCAAGCTATACTAGCGCTAGTGTGTGGAATAGGAATGGGTTTGGGCTAGAGTCTTATCCCATAAGTACTTCTTTAGGATCCCCCAAAAAGATATCCCATGATATGACTTGATAGGCAAAGGCTCTGTGATTTGGGTGACTCTCAAGAAAGGAGTAGCATTAATTAAGAGAGGCCTATTTTGGATCTACAAGAGCAGGTTTGAGGCTCAATTCTAGCATGACTCATGGGATGGCTACCCTCCCATCATTATCCAATATCCTCAGCTAAGTATTCTATCCCAGTGTTTTTGCGAAGCTGGATGGATCAAGGTGTGTGATTATAAATCCCATGCCCTTCAGGGGTAGTTAATGGATGCTAGATGGAAGACCCCAGAGGAGTGGTTGATTCTTGGTATGTAGGTAGAGTGTGTGGAATTACAGTATATTCTATCTTGTCATAGTTGCAATACACTTATGGATAGTGATGTGTTAGTTTGGTCCCCAAATTTGAAGGGGAAGTATACTATGTCTTATGGTTATTAGGAGCTAATTTCTCAATAGTATGAGGGTAGGGAGGAAGTTTAGTGGTGGAAAAAAGTCTGGAACAGATTCTCCTATCCAAAGTGTAATTGCTTTATTTGGACTTTAGTCTAGAATAGACGTTTAACTTGGGATAATATTTAGAAGAGGGGCTTTGTTGGCCCCTCAAGGTGTTTTCTCTACAATAGTGAGGAGGAAGATTCCTCTCACCTTTTCTTTCACTGCTCTTTCACTCTACATTTAAGGAATTTATGGTGGGATGTGTAGAGAAGCCAATGCATTCACGCGGTGTCCCTAGCAATTTTTTGGTCTAGAATGGGCCATCCACCCTCTTTGACCCCCTTCTTGTAAGATGTGTGGGACATGGGCCCTATTTTCTTACTATGGCAAGTATGGCTGGAAAGGAATTGTAGGATTTTTTGGGATGAAAAAATGGAGATTTAGTAGGTTTGGAATAGAATTAAAGGAATGATCTAGTAATTTATTGAAGTGAAAAGTGAAGTCACTTTGGCATTGAAAAGGGGGGATGCTGAGATGGTGGATAGGTTTGGCATACGGTGGTTATATCTAATTTTAGCATGTGTCAGGAGAAGTATATGAGGGAAGAAGAAATTTCAACAGTTGGGGAAATGGTTGCCCCCGCTCGCTAGTCTTTAAAAAATTAATACAGATGGATCTTCCAGGGGCAATCCAGGGTTGGCTGGGATTGGTGGGATTGGTAGGGATTCTTTTGGATCAGTGATTTTTATTTTCTCAACATATCAGGGAGTTCAAACTATTAATAGGATGGAAGGTTTGGCTATCCTCTATGCCCTAAAGTGTGCTTATGCTTTAGGGTGGAGGAAGGTGATATGTGAAGTGGACTCTCAAGTCTTGATTAACTTGTTCATGGAGAGGAAAATTTTAGAGGTGAGCTGGCAACTGGCCACGATATTGCAGTAGATATTATAGGTTATTTCCTTAATGGATTCTATATCTTATGCCCATATTCCAAGGGAATGGAATAGGGTGGCGGATTGATTGGCCAAATGGGCATCAGATGGTGGAGATGACCATAAGGTGGATGAGTGGGAGCAGCTGTCATGTGATTTACATCAGGTCTTGGAGTCCATTCTAGTTGAAGATGTTAGTGGAGTTGAGGCGTGAGGCTATTGTTCTTGGTTTTGTAATTAGTTGTTTTAAGTTTTAATAAAGTTTTTACCCCCTTTTTATTTAAAAAATTAATAATTACAGTCGAGAAATCTTCCAAATCCAATAAAATACATGGACATGAAGTCCTTCATTCCTAAATCATGCCCTAAAAATTTGGTACTTTTATGAAACTTCCATCTTAAGTTACAAGCATTTAAAGTTAAACTTGTAGAATAAGACATGTGTTGGGATGCCAAACTTAAGACAAAAGAACTAGTCATTTATATTCAAATAATCCCATGAATGAGTGAATAGCTAATAGGTGTCTAAATCATGGGAGCTAAGATGAATATCTAGTGATGATCAGGAAACCTAACATGTTAGTGGGTCCCAAGATCTAATGGTATGCATTCATTCATACCTTACAGATCAACAACAAGCACCAAGTCAAAAAGTTAACATGAATGCATTGATACCATGTGGTAAGATCTTAGGTACTTATCAAATGTTCCAATGGTAAGCATCAATTGATATATGCTAGTGGGGCCAAATAGATCAATGGTGTATGTACAATCATAGGCAGATATATAATGGTGAGTAATGATTCAACAAGTTAATGAATCTCGAAGCCAAAGGAAAAGCTACCAAGTCTCTCAACCATGTTAGACTGATAGAAAACCAACAATCACATATAAAAATATATAAGTATGTATGAGTTTAGGGAGTCAAAATACTAATAGCAAGATATTGCAAATATAAATAAATAACTGACACTTGGCATAATATGAGAGGGCCTAGATCAAGATCGATAGTCAGCATTAAAAGTGACTTAGGTCAAATAGGGATTAAGCTCTATAAGTTTACTCATCACCATTAAATCTTGATCAAAAAACATCTATCATGAAGACCTATGCTTAGATTTTGAGGTAAGGGTAGATGTGTGATCTTGGAGAAATGTTTTAACAGTCAACATGGTCATTTCCTCAACATGTAGAGAGACTTGTAGTTGCTTAAAAGAGATAGTCATATCTATGATAGGTCCATGCATAAGAAGGTTTTTTATTTATAGTAGAAGCAAGTAGATATTTTATTTTGAGGTGTCTATCTTACAATTCAAGTGGAGTTTCCATGCTATTCATCTTCTCTTCACATGGATATTTTCATGTACTTTCAGTCATTAAGTACCAATCATGCATAAGAAGGATAAATTGGAGTTTATCAGTCATTAATCACCAAATCATTCTTAGTTTACTACTTAATTACTTTTTTATGCATCTTCCCTAGACTACATGCAAACAATGGTATTTAAATGCTTCAAACTCAGTTTCAAGCTTGAGTTAACAAATGAGGATGGGCATAATTTTCATGAAATTATTTGCTAACTCAACAAGGGCTCACAACCTTCCTTTCAATGTCAAAATTGAATATCATGCATGAGTTTTAAGAAATTAAGGATATTTTATTACTTTATTTAATATTGTAAAAGGATTTTAGTCTTGGGTTAACTAAAGTAAAACTAATCCTTGTCTCCTCTATGCCACATTGGCTAGAGTCTTTCCTTTTGGTCTATATATATGTAGGCTCTTTGAACCATTTTAAAAAAAGGATCACTAAATTTGGTATATGGAGAGTTACAAAAATTGTAACTTGAATGATAAAATCAATAAAGATTTTTGTTTTACAGACCAATTTATGGTTGTAGTGTGTATTGTTGATTGTGTATTTGCATATAAGTGTGATAGTTTTCATCTTTTTTAGGTCCTTTCCTAACCTACTACTATAATTTCATCCTCAATGGGTTAATTAAAGAGCTAAAAATATAAATTACATTAAAGTTTATTTGTATGCAATGTCTTTAGAGACCTTCATACACATACCTTCAATCTGTAAATCTTCTTTCAAGCCTTCCTTTAAAACACTAATGTTTGGGACTAGTCTGTAGAGTTTATTTTTGATCCATATGTGTGCCTTAGTTTCAAAGTTTTTAGAGGATTAATAATTATTTAGGTGTATCACCAAAGGTAAAGTAGGTTTTTAGTTTTAGTTTCTTCCCTTCCCTTTTCATCCCAACAATTATGATTTTGATAAGTAATGAATAGTGATATAATCAACGGAGATAGCCTCATCAAATTATAGAGGTTTGATCTTGAAATAAGCATTCAATGACCTTAGAGCATTCTTGTGTTAGTCTAGGTATCAGCCAGACTTGAGTAATCTAATATTTATTAGGTACTATCTAGATAGCTAATAGTTTTGACATGCCTAATGGTACACCTTATTCACATATTTTGAATCATATATCTTTATATCTAAGTATAGCAGACAATTATAGAGTTTTGTTTTCATATTTTCATACTTTTTATGCCACTAATAGTTGTCACAAGATCCTCTACAAAAGGAAAAGAAACATATTTCTATGAGCTATCTTTCTAATTAGCAAAGAAGAAGAAAGCCTCTTAGTCAAATCATAATCCTACACCTCTTATTCCCCCTATTATTACATAAAATACTCCTATTCAATCTAATATTGTTCACCCAAACATTTTTATAAATCACATATCTTATATGCTTATTCTTAGAAGATAATCATTTGTGCCATTGATTGATGGTAATCCTCTGAATCTTACTTAATGGGATTATATTATAGCTTTTGATTTGAAGTCTCTTCCTTATTTTATAGGATAAAATATAATTCCTTGTATAAAACATATTGAATATTTTTCTAACCTTTGTTCATTACATCATGTGACTTAGGAAAATGTAGAAATGAGGTTTTTATCAACTTCTTTCAAAGGGAAAGCACTATAGTGGTATAGAAGATTGGATTTTGCATCAATCAACAACTAGGATGAATTTGGTTAGGTCTTGTGAAATCACTTTGAAGACAAAAGTGATCATCTTTCACTAGTGGAGTAGTCCAGAAAAATAAAGAGATTTAATCATGAATTCATGGTGGATTTCAATTACAGTTTCTAAAAGACTTGAGATAGAATTCCTACAGTGATCAAGCCTACACCAAACTATGTTTTTTTTACTAGATAAAGGCTCTCAATTTATATGTGGCTATGATGATTTAATCCATGGGAGGGAACACTCTACCTAAATATTTTGAAGTATAAATCAAGGATGAATTTTCCTTATACAAATAGGCAAGTTTTCTCTAAGGCCACCAATGCTTCTCTTTATAGACATCCATCCTCTTTCTCCAGCTATTGATCTAGTTCCAGATTCAACAAAATTTTATCAAACAAAAGGTGACCAAACTAACAGATTGGGGACGATGGAGAGTCTTCTCAAGAATCATTAAAATAGGTTGGTTGTAATTAAAAGATAAAAAATTCCACCATATAGGCCATAGCATAATACTAATCAAAACTATTAGCATAATAGTCCATCCTATTATTCTAATTAGTAAGGACAAGGACATAATTCATAGTCAAGGTAATATAATCCTAATGTTCTAAGTAATTTTAGATATATATTTCCAACTCAGATAAATTATGCTAAAAATTACAATGGAGCAATCAATGGGATTAAGCAAATAATATGGCAATGGCTCCAACTAGTGAGAGTTCACGACACTCTTACATGTAATAGATTTTAGTTCCTCTTTCACATGAAAACTATTCACCTTCTTATAATAAGGAAGCCTCTCTACCATATGTAGACATTCCTTCATTTAATCAAGCAAAAGTGTCAAATAAACAAGGAGAAGGTAGTGGTAAAGCACCTACTAAAACTATATGTGTGAACTTCTAGGAAGATGAGAATTCTTTTGAGTATATGGCTGCAAATCAAAGTCAAAAAAATTCTAATATCAATAATTCAGTTGTATCCCACACTAGATATAAGAAAAGGTAAATTAGTGAAGTTTTAGGTCCTAATAGGGTAGCTCCTTTTCCTTATCAGCCAACACAAAGGACCACTATTCATGATCTACCTCAGAAGACATCAAATCAACAAGTTCAAGATCCAAATGCGTAGAATGTGAAAGACCCTTACATTCCTTAATTCACACAACATTTAGTATCTCCTCCTAAATATAAACCAATGAAAACCACTTATCCACTTAGTATTATGTATTATATGAAGAAAATGTTGATATCAATTTTTATGTGGGGTACACTACTAATACCAAGATAAAATAAGTATTTGCAAAAGGATATTTCAAAGATCAATATCTATGATAAATCACCCGAAATGAAATATTAAGTGATGTTCTAAGAAAATCTAATTTATCTATTGATCCTCAATATCTTAAGGTGACTAATCCTCCTCCATTATATCTTTTACTTGTCATAGGAGATTGTCTTATCTATGATTGTTTGATTGATAATGGAGCTAATAATTCTATCATACCTAAATCCATTGCTGAAAAATTAGGACTCAAGTATGATCTTTATGAAAAAGGAGGATTAAAATTGGATGGTTCTCTTACTAATACTATGGTCATCCTTAAATATCTTAAGATTTTATTTGTTTCTTGTCTAAATTTCATTGTTTCACAGGATATAGTTGTTTTAAATTTACCTCCATATTTTACACTATGCCTATCTAAAGATTTTACTACTAAAATATAAGGTTACCTTTATTTAGATTGGTCATATTCAGCTTTTAGAACTAGATATGGAATGAAAGTCACTATAAGATTAGAGCCTATTTCCATATTTCACATTGAACTATGTATTCCAAATATTTCTAATATGAATTGTAGTATTTCAAAACAAGATTAGGATACTATTGATCAAGAACCTTCTAAGATACTTAAGGCATATCAGATCTACTCTTGTATGAGTGGGATAATGATAACCATGGGTATGAAGAAGCTAGTTTTGGTGTCTCCTACATGCATGAAAATGGTGACTTATTACCTAGTCTCACTAGGTCAAAGCAAGATCAAGAAGGGTTGTGAAATATGTTCTTTGATAGATCCAGATCAATGAATGGGATTAGGGATGACACAATGTTGGTTTCACCTCAAAATCAAAGGTATTATTCTTCAATTAGATTTTAATTTAGTTGTATATCAAATATAAAAGAGTATAAAGCTCTTATTAATGGCCTATAGTGGGATAGAAGGATAGGTATTAAGATTTTACAGGTGAAATGTGATAGTGAGATGGTAGTGAAAAATGTCATAGGTTTAATTTCATCAAAGAACCCTATCATAAAATCCTAAAAGCATATATTTTGGGACCTTGTGTAAGATTTCCTAGCATTTGATATTTTCTCTATTTCTAGAGGAGTCAATCAACATGCAAATAACATTGTAACCATAGGAGCACAATGTGATATAGTGGATCAGCTCAAGGATAATAAAGATTAGACCTAAATAAATTTTTTATGTATGCATTTAGTTCTAAACAATAAGGTAAGCTAGAAATTCTTTGATAGTGACAAATAGATAACATGTTTCCTATACAATGAGGTAGAATTTTTCTCAAAGAATCAAAATAAATTGTAATCTCAATATGAAGATCAGATTTTGTAATTGAGATCAAAAAAGATGCCTAAAGGTTTAGTAACTTTGTAAATATTTTTCAATGAAGATGATCAGCCTAAGAAGGACAAGGTAAGCATCTCTTCCAAGTAATAACATTATGAGCTAGTTCACATAGTTCAAGGTAATCAAATAAAGTGGGGTAAAGTGAACATTGATTCTAAGGGAGTAGCTTTCATTTCCTTATGTAAGGAGTTCATGGATGTATTTTCTTGGGAATACCATGATTTTAAAGGTTATTATTCTAGGTTAGCACACTAGACTATTGAGTTTGAACAAGATTCAAAGCTAATAAGACAATTTTTATTCTAGGTTAGCACACCAAACTATTGAGTTTGAACAAGATTCAAAGCTAATAAGACAAAATCAAAGACCAATCAATCCCAAGGTTGAAATACATATGAGAAAGGAGCTTATGAAGCTGATTGATTCAAGTATAATATTTCCTATCAATCACTCAACATGGATAGAAAACCTTGTATTGGTGAGAAAAAATAATGGAGAGATAAGACTATGTGTGGATTTTAGAGATTTGAACAAAGTGTCATTGAAATACCACTATCCTTTTCTTTTCATGGATCAAATATTGTAGAGAGTATCAGGTTCACAAAGATTATCCTTAATAGATGGGTACTTAGGTTAAAATAAAATATTGGTGAAATAGAAATATTAGTATAAAACAACTTTCAAAACCAAATAGGGTACTTAGGATTAACAAAAGATGACTTTTGGGCTCTCTAATGCTGGAGCCACATTCCAAAGGGTAATGGATGTTGCCTTTCATGGTATTTTTATTGAAATGGTATTAGTTTATCTTGATGACATTATTTTATTTTAAAAGGATCCTAATGATCATATAACACACTTGAGATTTGTTTTTGATAGATGTAGACAATTTAGAATTTCATTGAATCCAAAGAAGTGCATATTTTCGGTGCATAAGGGGAGACTTCTTTGGAATGTGGTGTCTAAGTATGGTCTCTATATTGATATAGAGATAATATAATAAATATTTTATCTATCATTTCCAAAACATAATAAATTATTTTAAATCTTCTTAGGTAAGATCAATTTCATCAAAAGATTCATTACTAGATTTGCAAAACTGGTAAGGCCACTCACTCAAATGTTGAAGAAACATCAAGAATTCACTATAATTAAAGAGGGTAAGATAAGTTTTAAATCCATAAAATAATAAATAATCCAATATCCTACTTTTATTAATCTATATTTTAGTAAGGATTTCTTTATCTATGATTTTTCTACATTTAGTACAATTTCAGCAATGTTTATGCAATAAAATAGTGACGGTTTGGATCAACCCATATATTTTTTTAGTCAAGATTTGGAATAATATGAGTAGATGTATTATTATTTTTAAATAATTTTATTCTTGTTATAATAGGTTTAAAAAAATTTATACATTTGGTTTTAAATAACAAGTCTATACTCATGGTAGTTCATCCTAGTGTGAAGGATTTCATCCTCAATAGTGACTTAAGTGAAAAGAGAGATGGATGGGTTACCAAGTGCATGAAATATGATATTTATTTTAAGGTAATAAAGATATTATGAGGTAAAGGATTTTATGAACATATTGTAGAAGATGTGAAAGAATAAAAAGAGATGGTTTTGACACTTCAAGATACCCAACAAGAAGCTAAAACTACTTCTCCATCCAATTGGACACAAGACATTTCTATATTACTTAAAATAGGATAATTTATGTTGGTCTTATATTCATCAAGGATAAGACATTTTAGGCTGTAATTAGTACCATACATTATTATCGATGGAGTGTTTTTCAAAAAGGACATTAGATGTATGCTTTTAAGGTGTGTTGAAACTAGTCAATTTGAAAAAAAAAATGAGAAATTTAATTATAGTCCTTATAGAGGCCATTTTTTTATCCAATAACAGAGATTAAAAAATCATCAAATCTGGTTTCTTTTATCCTAATTTATTTATGGATGCACATACATGGGTTAGGAAGTGTGTAAAGTGTGTAGGAAAATCGAGACTAGCTACTATGCCACTGAGGCTTATTCAAGTTGAGTAGCTTTCTAATATAAAAATAAAAGTATTTGGTTGAAATATAATTCAATAAATATTAACAACACAATAAAAACAATGTTATTTTTGAGAAGAGATGTTTTATTCATTAAATTCGTAGACCCAAACATATGCCTTTCTTTGAGAAGAGATGTCTGATTTCCATTTCAGGTTACATCTTCATTTATAAATGTTTTTAAGGTATAAGGAGGATGTGTAAGGTCACAAATCTTGAGGGATATTAATTTTTTCTACTTCCATTATTTACAACAATACAAAATTCAAGGAATTACTATTTTTAGAAACTTACTATTTTTAGACTACACTACTAAAATTAAAATTAAGGGTAATTCCATTTGTTTTCTGGGGTAAAACCCCACTTATAAAATATTAGTGATATTTTAATATGTTACCCTCATTATTATATTTCCAATGGTTCAAATGGGGAGTCAAACGGAGCTATGGTGCAAAAGTTATGGCTCTCAAAAGTTATGGCACCAATTGGGGTAGAACCATCTGAATTGTTGCCTTAAATGTTGCTCAGATCACTTTCATGTATTGGAGTTTAACTTTACTATCATGATACATCCTCCATATAGTGATGTTCATAAGTGTGTCTTAACACACACAGATATATATATATATATATATATATATATATATATATATATATATATATATATATATATATATATATATATATATATATATATATATATATATATATATATATATATATATATATATATATATATATATATATATATATATATAATTTCATTAGGTGTGTGGAAGTAGTGCCTTTAATAGAGGCAAATTAGAACTGTATACTTGAGTTCTATGAAAGTTTAGTTACCCATTTTGGAGTACCTTTGAATATAATATCAAACAATGATTTGGAATAAATAGTGAAAAGGTATGATAATTTCCTCTTGATAAAGTTATTTATTTGATATCTTCATTAAATTACTATCCACAGGGTAATGGACTAGCTAAGTCCACTAAAAAGACCCTGATTCAGATCATCAAAAGAATAATGGAAGATAATTAGATATCATGGCATACAAAATCAAAGACTAATTTATGGGTAGATAAGATTACCCCAAAGAATTAAATTTATAATTCAACTTATTTCTAAGTTTATGGAAGAGAAGCAAGGATACCTATCTCTTTGGAGCTTCTAGGTTTGGAGTTTGCACACCAACTAGAGCTTCTATAAAGTGATGTAATGGAGGTTAGGATGAATGAATTGAGAGAGTTGGAGGAGATTATAGATGATTCCATGCATACCATGTGTTCAAACCAATATAAATTCAATAAAACTTTTGAAAAAATAGCTTCATCAAAGACATTCCCATCAAGGAGACATAGTTCTCAAATGGGATGAAGAGCATGCAAAACCAAGTAAGCATTCCAAATTTGAAAGCCTTTGGAGTGCACATTATATTATCACTAATTATAATGGAGTAAATTATTTCTAATTATCTAGATTGAGTGGAGAGGAACTTCCCATTCCTATGAATGGGATGTTCCTCAAGTACTACTATTAGGAAAGTAATTCCTTTATACATAATCATAGTTTCATTCCTCTAAGTGCACATGTGCACATGCTTTCAATAATTTTTTTCTCTTTGAGTATATTTTGGTTGTTTACTCTAAGTTCATAGGTTCACATGTTATTTTTATGTTATTTAGTCCATTGTGTCTATGTTTTTGCAAGTTTTCTCAAATTTTTAACATAGTTCAAACCTATCTTTACCAAAGTTTCTGCATTTCTTTGACTAGTAGGATGGTCATCCCCTATGAATCACCATAATTGTTAAAATTTTGGCCTAAAAAGCCAAATTTTAATCCCTATCATTTATATATTTGATTACCATTACCTTATCTTGATTTTCTATACCTCATAGGGTCCTTGTTTAAGGAAAAATTGACTAACACAGATGTTGAGAAGCTATACCATCATATGCACATCATGCAAGAATGAGTGGAGCAAGGTGATCATGAATTTAGTAATTACAGTTGAGGATTTTTCCAAAGCTAAGTAAATGAATGGACATGAATTCCTTCATGCCAAAATCATGACCTATAAATTTTGGTGCCTTGATGAACCTTCCATCTCAAGTTACATGCATTTAAAGTTGAAGCTACATAATAAGACACGCATGGGGATGTCAAAATTAAGCCATGAGAACTAGCCATTTAGATTCAAATAATCCTTGTAATGAGTGAATAATTGATAAGTGTCTAAATTTCAAGATCTAATATGAATATCCATCAATGAGTAGGCAACCTAACATGTCAGTGAGTCCTAAGATTAATGATACATATTCATTCATACCTTAGATATCAATGATGAGCAACAAGTCAAAAATATAAACATGAATGAATTGATTCCAAGTGGATATATCTCAGGTACCTATCAAATTATCTAATGGAAAACATTGAATGATAGATGCTAATGGGCCCAAATAGATCAATGATGCATGTGCAATCATATATAAAAATATAATAGTGAGCAATGAGTCAACAATTCAATGAATCTCAAAGCTAGATGAGAAGCTGCCAAGTGTCTCAACCAAATTATATTAATAGATGATCAAAGACACACACTCATTCTTATAGAAATAGATCTATAATTTATATGAGGTCAAGAAGTTAAAGGATTGACATCAAGATCTTGCAGAGTAAATAAAGAACTAACACTTGGCATAATATTAGAGGGCACATATCAAGATCAATAGTCAAAATTAAAATTCAAAATATAATGGAAATTAAAAGTGACTTACGTCAAATATGAATCAGGCTCTAAAATTTTACTTATCATCATTAAATCTTGATCAAATACCATTTATCAAGAAGACCTATGCTTATATTTTGGGGTAGGGGTATATGTGTGATCTTAGAGAAACATCTTAATAGTTAACCTAGTCATTTCTTCAACATGTAGATAGACTTGAAGCTTCTTTCAGGCCCATGCATAATAATACTTTGTCTTTACAATATAATAAAGTAGAGATTTGACACAAAGCATAGTTTTCATGTTGTTCATCAACTCTTCACATGGATATTTTCATGAACTTTTAGTCATTAAGTATGAAATCATGCATGGAAATTCTAAAGTGGAGTTAATCAATCATCAAACACCAAATCATTCTCAATTGACTATGTAATTAATTTTTCATGCATCTTCCATAGACTCAATGCAATCAAAGGTATTGAAATGCTTCAAACTTAACTTCAATCTTGAGTTAACAACTAAGGATGAGTGTAGTTTTCATACAAGTGTTTGCCACCTCAACAAGGGATCACAACCTTCCTTTTGATGCCAAAATTGAAGATCATTCATGATTTTGAAGGATTTGAGGATATTTGAAGACTTGATTTAATATTGTAAAAGGAATCTAGTCTTGAGTTAACTAAATCAAGACTAATCCTTGTCTCCTCTATGCCACATTATCTAGATTTTATTTTTGGGCTATATATACATAGGTTCTTAAAACCATTAAAAAAAAAGGATACCTAAAGATAGTATATTGAGAGATACATAAATTTTAACTTGCATCAAAAAATGAATAGAGGTATTTTGTTTGCAGGCTAGTTTATGGTGGTAGTGTGTATTTTTTATTATGTTATTACATATAAGTTTGATAGTTGTCATATTTTGCAAGTCCTTTTCTCACCTACTACTATAATTTCATCCTTAATAGGTCAATTGAAGAGCTAAGAATAGAGATTGCATTTAAGGTTATTTGTATGTAGTGTCTTTAGAGACCTTCATGCATGTACCTTCAATCTGTAAATCTTCTTTCAAGCCTTCCTTTGAAACACTAATGATTAGGACTAGTGTATATAGTTTCATTTTGATCCATATGTGTGTCTTAATTTCAAATATTTTAGAGGATAAATAATTATTCAAGTGCATCACCAAAAGGTAAAGTAGATTTTCATTTTTAGTTTCATCCTTTTCCTTTTTTCCCCAATAATTGAGTTTAGTAAGTAGAAAATAATGATATAATCAGAGGTGCTAGCCTCTTCAAAATCTAGAGGTTTGATATAGATATAGGAATCCTATGACCTTATATCATTCTCATGTTATTCTAGGTATGATTCAGACTTGAGAAATATGATCTCTATTAGGTGATATCTAGATAGCTAACAAGCATATTGATACCAAAACAAAATCTTAACACAAATTAGGCTTAACTATCAATTATTAGAATCACAATCAGATGCTTGCTTACATATCATATACTAATTGACTACTTCTTGACCTCAGAAGCCTGATGTCAACCTTATATCTCTCACCATGTTTCCTACTAACTTCAAACCTTAGAGCTATAAAACTCCCTAAAATCTAAGACTACTCAAAAAAGTACAAAAGGAAATCTAAAAATGAATCATACACAAACTTTTTCATTCCATACCATGGCTCCTCATGAAATAATATTCAAAAGTAACTCTCATACTAACAAAAATACCTTTCAACTTGTCATATACCTGCAATATACAAAGAACATAACTCATACCTTACAAAATAAACAACCTAGAAACCTTTCAAGATGAATCCTTCTTTGGCTAAAACCTCATGCTTATAGAAATAGATGAGTCTTATTAAATTTTTTTCAATGATATCTCTAAGGTGTAAAATAGTGTTAATTAGGTTTCAATTATGATAGAAGGTCAATGACAAAGTGTGCCTTAGTGTTCATGCATGAACCTTGGAGTGTTTTCTTGGTTAGGCAAAATTATGGATATTAATGATATGTTAACCATGTTTGAAGGGTCATATGGGGTGTTATAATTTCTTGGTGTACTTGTCAAAGTGAAAGGAATCCATCTAAGTAGTCTTATGAAGGTATAGGTTATCCTAGTCATCTTGGTAGAGCT
Source organism: Torreya grandis (assembly GCA_037957365.1). Classification (NCBI taxonomy): domain Eukaryota; kingdom Viridiplantae; phylum Streptophyta; class Pinopsida; order Cupressales; family Taxaceae; genus Torreya; species Torreya grandis. Next base: position 612,319 of record JARHVA010001372.1, read on the forward strand.
TCCTAAGTAAGTAGATTGATGACATCAACATTCACATGTGTGAAGGTGTCAGAAGAAAGTGATCACATGGGTATGTTTAGTTTTCTGCCTAAAGCATGTGTTTCAAATTTCATGAATTGACATGATGTCTATAAAAAGATATGGGTGGTTAAAAGTTGATCTCTCAAGCAGATTTCATCATTTTCATACATGGCCAATTTTACATAAAAAAAGTGACCATTGGAATTCAAATATTTGATTTCACAAAGGAAAACAAGTCTACAATGCTTTGTTTATATTTTTTGAAAATGGATGAATTTTATGATGGTTTAAAAATAAAAATGGTAAAAAAAATTGAGGGAAATCCATGAAAATTGAATATGAGGTTTGAATAGTTGTACAATTGCATTTATTATGGCTCAAAGTTGACTAAGGGTTTGACTTTCTTCTGTAATTGACTTGAGAAGGATGTTTGTGTTTCTATTGATGGTGTTTGGATGTTTCATAATGATTTATCTATTGGATAATGTTTTATACCCCTTGAAGATCATCTACATGGATTTTGGAGGTTTAAAAAATATATATTCAATATGAACCATTGCTTGGAAGTTGACTTTTTGTTCACTTATGGAGTTTTCATGTACAAGGCAAATGGTTAAAAAAATTTCATATGCATATGTTTGTAATCATGAATGTAATTAATTTAGGGTGTCTTAGGGGTCATTTGACATGGACCTATGTAATTTGAAGTGGTCTTGTGTTTCTATTTTTTCTTGGTGAAGTGTTAAAAGGATGAATAGGTATTCATGGACCTAAAAGGGCTACTTAGGCCTAATTAAAAGTTTTTATTACTTAAGGGTGATCTATCACTGATATGGTCAACATTTATGAGTGGTTTTGATATTTTTATAGGATGGATAAAATCCTTAAGTATGAAGGAATGTATTATGGTCGACCAAGAAGATAGTGATCATGAGTACTTCATAAAGATAAAAAACAAAGATGAAGGTTTTTAAAAATCATGTGCAAAGAAAAGAGGAGTGTGATTAATATTGGTGGATAAATTTAAGAGTATATAAGTGTGATGGATATGTGTGTATGACCTAGTGTTCTTGTTTCTAATATTATAATAGTGTTTTGTAGAATTGATGATTGAGAATAAGTGAAGAAGTGTAGAGTGATCCAAAAGGTTATTTTGGATGCATTGCTTGTGTGTGAAGGATTGATAAAGTGTGAAGGGATAAAGACATATGTTATTAATTATTTCTGCATAAAATTATAAGGAAATAAAATTTATTAAGGTTTTGATATCATAAGGTGTTGTGTGGGTAATCAACATCTAGGGCTAATGGGTGCTTGTCCATGCATAGGGGTTAGTGTTCCTTGTAAAATGGGTCCTTCATGAAATTATCTTGTTTGTGATATATTATAAGAATATATTTCATGTTTTTTTAGTATTTAGAGTATATTTTATCCCCCATGAGGGTTTCCTACATAATTCATATGTTATGTGCTTTTAATCTTGTATGATTTTCTTTGTTCATGGAAATGAATGATTTATATGCTTCATGAATGATTTAGTTGAAAGGTTAACAGTTTGAAGGATTAGAATTTAATTTGATTTTATTGCATCACTGATTCATCCCCTATCATTTTATTTATTGTACCTCTAACAATTGGTATCATATCCACACCTTCTTTATAAGTTTAACCACTTGAAGGTGATCAAAGGTACAATGAGTAGTCATAAAATGCAATGTTGTTTCTATACTAAACAAGATCCAATTTTAAATGGATCCAACTATGATTTTTGGAGTGAAAGGATGAATACCTACATCATGTCTTTAAGTTTTGACATTTGGCAATCTATTATGGATGGGTATTCTACACCTCCTACTCCAACTAGTGTAGTTGATAATAAGTTGAGTGAGAATAATTATAAAGCTATGAATGATATCAATTTTGGCCTATTAGAGGATAAGTTCACAAAGGTAATCTATTAAAATTCTACCAAAAAAATCTTAGACAAATTATAGATCATCTGTGAAGGGGATTCAAAGGTTAAGTTGGCTAAATTATAAAACCTACTGAAGGTAATTTGAGGGCCTAAAAATGAAAGAATAAGATGTTATGTAATGAGGTGAAAGGTGGTGAACATGATCATATGTCTTAGTTAGGAGATTAAAGAAGCTACTATAGTAAAAAAAAGTATTAAGGTCTCTCATCCTCAAATTTGATTCAAATATTTATACTATAGAAGAAAGTCATGATCTCACCAAGATGAAGATCGATGAATTTTAGGCATTATTACTACCTATGAGATGAGAGATAGGGAGGATAAACCACCAAATAAGGAATATACTTCAAGGAGATCAAGGAGATAAAAGGAAAGAAGAGAAAATTAAGTCTTAAAGACATTGATCTTAATGAAGATCAACTTGAAGCATGATTGCAAGAAAATGAAATGTAGGATTAGTTAAATATGAAAGGAAGCTTCATTTTAAATGTTTTTCATGTGGTGAAGTTTGTCATTTTGTATCTAAGTTCCAAAATAGAGGCAAGACTAAATACAAGTAATCTCATGGGGATGAGCACAAGAAATCTAAGGGTCATAGCAAATGCAAAAAGTTATTCAATAGGATAAATGGTAAGAAGGAGTCATATAAAGGTAGCAAGAGTATTTACCATGAATAAGATAGTACCTCATCTACTAAAGAAGAAAGAAACACATTAGATAAGGATGATCCTTCTCATATTGAGAATAATGAAACACTATTCATGGCTCTTGAAGATGATTAAGATAAATGTTATTTAGGCAGAGATCTCTTTGGTGGAGATAGATTAGAGGAAGAAGATGATAAAGTAACTCTTGAAGATAAATAAATGAATACCATAGAATATTTGAAGCTTATACAAGGCAAGAATATAAATCAAGCATCCTTGACCAAGACCTATGAGGAACAAATTATATTCTTTTAAGAAAGGTTGAGCAATGAATTCAAAAAGCATGATGAGATCAATTAACATCTTGAAACTCAAGTTTTTACCCTTTTGAAGAGGTAAAGAATAAAGATGAAGATTGTGTCAAATATAAATCAAAGATGGAGTCTTTATAGGTGAAGCTAGATTAAAAAATGAGAAAGATCGAATCATATAAAAAATTTGATAAAAATATAGTTGATCTTAATAACCTATTGAGTAGTGAAAAGGTCTCAAATGATAAGTTGGTCCTAGGGTTCCATGAATAAATTCAAAAAGATAAGAATATTGAGAAGATAGTGATGATAGATCAAAATATTAAGCACGTTAAGGAGAGTGCTAGTAAAGATAAGAAGAATGTCAATATTAATAAGAAGGAAAACTTCAAAAGCTATAAAATTTCAAATAAAATCAATCAATCCAATGTAATAAGGTATGATAATTACTTAAATGGTTATTGGTATTCTTGTCATTAGTTTGGTCATAGGATCATTAATTTCAAAATAAAATCTCCCAGTAAGAGAATTGCATGAAATTATGAGAAAGATAATGACAAGAATGAATAATATAATAACTCAAGATAATCAACCAATCCACAAGGAAGGCATGACATCTTGTGTTATATGTGTCAAGGGATTGGTCATATTATAATGTCTTGCAATGCCTTCATTAGGAAATCAAATGATTAGGTGCATTAAGGGGATAATAAAACTTCAAAGATTCATCATGTATCCCATACACAAGATATGCAAAATTAGAGAAAATTCATTTGTTTCAAGTTTCAAGAGAGAGGTCACATAATAAGGTTCTAAATGATGATCAAAATTCTACTACAAAGAATGTCAAACCTAAGATGAAGATAATGAGCCTTAATGAATGGAGACCCAATGAGGTGAATGGAGAACATGATCAAAATGTATTATTTATCATGACATAATAGGGTATGAGTTCAAATTTAAAAGAAAAAGTGTTATCTACATAAGTGAATAAAATAATCAAGCAAGATTCGAAGAAAGAATGAAATTAAGGACTCATTCAAAGTCAATTTGATGATGAGGAAGGAATACAAGCCAAGTGAGATCATGGATATGTTAGAGTCTCCTAAGTTTTGGGACATTTAGTCTCTCTATGACAAGTGGGTGTCTTTACCTATGCTTTTTAGGATATATCTTTCATATGTAGAAGAAAGTGTGTTTGATTTAGGTGATGTACAAATGGATATAATTAGTATAGAGGTATGAAGAGTTGTTGATTGGTCTTTAACACCAATGCCATTATGGTAGAGAATTGATGATCTTATGTTTTCAAGCCTTGTATTGATCATAGAAGGTCACTAATTATGGAGGAAAAACAAGTTCATGAGCTTGCTTTAAAGGTTTTTGATGAAAAGCTTCAGTAAACCTATTCAGTGACATTAGTCCTAAAGATAAATTATTGTCAATATTTAAATCTTGGTTTAGTTGATAAAATCATGAAGAATGAAGGTAATTTTTCTTTTAAGTGTAGAGATAACTTGTCCAAGTGTATTCCATTGATTAAAATGTGCTAAGTTTGTCAAGAGAATTATTCATGACCATTTCTTCAAATGACCAATTTGTTTAATGTTGACTACCTATTGAGAGCTCATCATGTAAAATTGGTGTATTTAAGGTCTATAAGGATAACCAAGGTTGAAAGATAGTTAGAATTCATGTTTATAAGTTCAAAATGTGTTATGGAAATGTTAGAAGGTTCCCATGATCCTTTTAAGGTGTTTTGGCATAGTGACAGGGGTATACAGAGAGCCTGTAGGCACAATCATGAGATTTTTAGGTGTCAAATCAAGATTTATGAGTGTTTAAGATGACTTTGTGGAATATAAATGTGTTTTTAACTAATATAGATGTGTTCCATGTGGTTTTAGGCTTTGAATGCCTCTTGAGGAAAGCTGAATATTTTTTATGGCTCTCAGGTATAATAGTCTTTTCATAAGGGATAGCATGCTAAAAATAGTTTCATGGTTATATGGGTTACCCAAAGATTCAAAACTCAAGAATTAGTTAAATATTTTTATTTAGTGACCTCTTGGTGTGATATAATTTTTAGTAGTTGGTGTTGAATAGAAGATGGTAAGTTGACCACATTTATTATTGATGCCCTAGTGTTTTAACACATATGGGTTAGTGACCTTCCCAAAGGATTTGAAGTATAAGGATACTTAATTAGTTGAAATGGACAAATGGGTGCTCAAAAATTATTTCAAAGTCATATGAAATTGCATAGTTTATTCTATGGTTGAGCATTTGTGTAAATGGAGGACTAATTGATAGGTCAATTTTTGAAGAATCTATAGTTCATAAGAAGAATTGGGTGATGAAATATGGCATGAATTAGGGGGAATATGATTTTTAATCAAATAATAAGTTTCAAGTCATGAAGGTCTTTACATAGAAAGTTATGGTCTATGTAAGGTTTATGTAGGCATATTAGACCTCTAGACAAGGATAAGTGATTCAAATGGACTTCTTGGTCATTTTATCCAAAATACCAAGGTATGATTGTTCTCATATGAGTTTATCAATATATTTTGAGAATATTTCATATTTTAAGAATGGCTTGAACACCTGTTTAATGATCATGGAGTTGGCTTGTGAGAAAATTTGAAGGAAACTATGAAGTTTCATCATGGTTAGAGGTGGTCTAAAGGTGCTCAAGGGGTGAATAAGATTATTAGATGAGTTATTAGGAGTTATTAGTATTATTTAGGTGTGAGCTCTCCTATTTTCTTGATATTGTGTGTTTATTCTTCATATAACATTGCATGATCAAAGAAGAGTGTTGTCAAAGAGCAAGTTTGAGGTAATCATGGTAAGAAATGGTATACAAAGTGATAGGGGGAGTTTCTATAATCTCTTATAAGAGGGTACTTTTTTTAGATTTTAACACATTTATAGGTCCTAAATATTAGTAGGTAAGCCCACTTTGTCATTGTGTCAAAGGGGGAGAAAGTGTTTGTAGAGGGAGAAAGAGTATGTGTATAACTTTGTGTTGGTATTTACAAGTTTTCCCATCAGTGACAAAGGGGGGTATTTTTGAGGTGTTTTCAATGATGTATCTAATGTGGTAAAGATTGTTCATGAGGTGTCAAGTATGTTTAAAGGTTAATGAAAAAGTGTGCCTTAGTGTTCATAAATGGACCTTTCAGTGTTTGCTTGGTTAGGCAATATAATGGATGTTGATGATGTGTTGACCATATTTGAGGGGTCATATGGGGTTTAATAATTTCTTGGTTTACTTGTGTAATTGAAATGAATCCATCTAAGTAGTCTTGATAAGGTCTAGGTTATCCTACTCATCTTGGTAGAGTTTCTTGAGTAAATAGATTGATGATGTTAGCATTCATACATGTGAACATGTTAGAAGAAAGTGGTCACATGGATTTGTTCACTTGTGTTCCTAGAGCATGTGTTTCAAATTTAATGCCTTGAAATTATGTCTATAAAAATTTATGGTGTTTCAAAGTTACTCTCTCAATCATATTTCATCATTTCCATAGTTGGCTAATTTTGTATAAACAAAGTGACCATTGGAATTCAAATATTTGAATTTATAAAGGAAAACTAGTCTATAGTGTTTTGCTTAGAATAATTTAAAATGGATGAATTTTATGATGGTGTAAGAATAAAAGTGGTAAATAAATTTAAGATAAATCTAGAAAAATTGATTAGGATGTTTGATTGGTTGTACAATTATATTTATTATGGTTCAAAGTTGACTAAGGGTTTCAGTTTATTATATAAGTGACCCAAGAAGGATGTTTGTTATTTTATTGATGGTGTTTGGATGTTTCATGATGATTTATATATTGGATAATGGTTTATAGTCCTTAAGGATCATATCCATGGTTTTTTGAGGTTTGAATAATCCATCTTCAGTGTGAACCATTGCTTGGAAGCTAACACTTTGTTCGTTCATGGTGTTTTATTGTACAAGGCAAATTATTAAAAGTTTTTGCATATGCATAGGTGTGTAATGATGAATTTAATAACTTGAAGGTGTTTTAAAATTCATTTGGAATAGAAATATGTGCTTTGAATTGGTATTGTGTTTCTATTTTTATTTAGTGAAGTGTTAAAAGGATGAATAGGTCTCCATGGAACTAAAAGGGCTACTTACGCCTAATTGAAAGGTGTTGTTATTAGTGTAGGTTTTTATTTTTCCCTATTTATTAATTAGGGAAATTGTATTTCTTGTGCATACATGGATTTTTCCTACATTTGTGGGATAGGCTAGCTTATGTGGAGGTGTGTGTCATAGATGTGTCATAGGTGTCATAAGAATGTCATAAGTAACTACCTTGATGGGAGTTACTTCTCTATTCTTAGCACCTTGTCACCACTTTTCATGGAGGAGTTATAGTCTATTCTTGGGGTGCCTTGTCCACCTTTTGTGGAGGAGTTACGTATTCTCCTATTTGTATTCCTCAATTTGGCCATCTCATATTAATCAAATTTTGGTTTTCTCTATTTTGTCTTGTGTAATTTATCTTCTTGTGTTATTTTCAAATTGGTTTAACATCTATGTGGTGTGCACTTGCTTCAAATCATGTGATCACGTCTCGATTGCACTCACATTATCCAGATTCTGGCAAGAATTTCAATATGGTATCAGAGTGAGAATGGTAATCATGTGTTTGGTTATGCTTTAGTTTATTTTGAAATCAAGAGGAGTGGAGTTCTCTTTGTTTTTTTTCTAGATCTGATCTAAAATTAAAAAAACTTTCAAAATCTTTTCTGGTATCATTTCCTTAGAATCCTTAGCCTTTGGGTGTCTTGGTTGTCTTCACTTCAGGGGCTAGTTTAGCAGTTAGCTTGGGTGCCATTATTGTGTAAAGTAGCAGAGGGAGGAGCAGCATTCAGTCCACAACAAGTAGCAACAATAGTCTACGCTCTCCAACAGTTGATCAGGCCATACGGTGTGCGAGTATGTAGGTTCTTCCTTCAACACTCCACACCAAACTTCTGGTCTGTGCCAACTTCAGCAGTGCCTTCAATTCTACCATGCCTTCAGCACTCAACACCTTCAGTTCTACCATGCCACAGTCTCTAGTAAGGTGCCATCAACTATACGGTTTCTAGTAGGTCTACATTTTTTTTGTCTTTTTTGCCAGAAGTCTTGTTTGGAAAATGGTGCTTTTTTCATGCTCGATGTTCCATGTGGACCCTTAGATGCTTTTCCAGTAGTTAAATTCTATCTTTGCTTCATTATTTTCAGTTAAAAATTGACTTGTAAAACAAAAATTAGTCAATTTGACTGAATATTTAGTTTTTTAGATAGTTTTATAATTTGGGGGTTTTCATTTAAACTTGTATCTTCGCCTATCAAAGATGAAGGGTGAGGCCTAGGTTGGTAGGAGGCCAATTACCCCTCACATAAACCTCTTTTGGATTCCTTATTTTGTGTCAAATCTAACAAGTGGTTGGAAGGCCACTTTCTCTCTCATAACAGGCATTTTTTTAATGTTTTAGTGCCTTTTTTTGCAAAAATACTAGTTTGTGGGAAAATTGAACCTTTAATATCTTGCAAATGGTAGCTCAAATTTGGGTGCCATTTTTTGCAAAAGTGTTTGTAATTCAATTATAAATACTATAATCTTTTTATTTGTCAAAAAAACACTAGTTTATAAAGTGCCTAAAATTTGGGTCTCTCAAGACGCTTTTTCGACTGAGTCTGACATCCTGTTTGCTTTAGTCTTGAACTGATTGCTCTAAGATGCATTCTCAACTGAGTCTAATGTATTTTGAGTGTTTAATTGCATATTTGTGGAGGGACTCAATATTTCAAGGGGGTGTGATTGCTTTTCACAACTTTTGTATATCTTTGCTTTCATTCTCCTTTTTGCATAATTTCACAACTTTCAATCAACACAACTTCACCTAAATTCCGCTAAAAATGAATTATTTTCAACTTAAACCCCTAACACCCTTCAATTATCATTAATGGAAGTTTAAAATTTCAATCATTCTTAGAAGCAAAGGGTTGTATAGGATCACCATGGGTACTGAAGTAGAAACCAACACTGATGCTGAAAAGGTCAAGTGGTACAACCATAGTGATGAAGCCTATGAATTACTGAGCTTGTCTATGTCTCTAGAACTTCTCTTCCATCTATAATCCTCCTAGACTCCCAATGACATATGAGACACCTTAGAAAAATTATTTGGGAAGCTTGATGAGATGAGAGGTCATGAGCTCGAAAATGAACTCATAAGTCTAAGTCCTAGCAACTTTGACACCCTACAGGTCTTTTTCACTAAGTTTAAGGCCCTTAGATTTCAATTGAAAGAATGCAGGATAGAGAATAAAAACGATCAAATCATACTTTCTATTCTCGCAAAGTTAGGTCCAAGTTATTCAGTCTTTGTCTCCACTTTCCATGCCATAAAAAGTGCCCTTGGCACTATATGGAAAATGCCTTCTTTGGATTCATTCATTGCCGACTTGACTAGGGAGCAAGATAAGCTAATTCAAATAGGCACAATGAAGTCTGCTCAACCCCAAACTTTTATAGATGGAAATGGTAAGGATAAGACTTCAACAAAGGAGAAGAAGAAAAAAACAAGGACCAGGAGAAGAAGAAAGAAAACAATAATCTTGCCAAAAACAATAGTGAGACTTCCTCTTCCAGTGCTAAACCTAAGAAGGAGAAGGTTAAGTGTGCCTATTGTAAAAAGATAGCGCTGATGAACACAAATTCATGAAGAAACAAATAGATCACCTAACTCATCTTCTAGAAATGAATAACATAGGTGTTCTTGAGTCCATCAAGCAGAATTCATCTACCCAAGATTCTACCAAGGCAAAAGACAAGGGTAAGGAGAAAGAAAAGGGTACGACCCTTATAGCTATTGTAGCTTCTACATCTTCATGGGTCATTGATTCAGGTGCTTCTGACCACATGGGCTCTTCACTAGTTGAGTTTTCATCTTTAGAGCCTTGTAGCATGATTTTAATTAGTTTGGGTGATGACACATCAATTTCTATTACAGGGAGAGGGTCAGTTGAAATGGAAGGAGGAACATTCAATAATGTTCTAAGTGTTCCTTCTCTTTTAACCAATCTCCTATCAGTGTACCAAATCACTCACATTGGTCAGGGCATGAGATTTGAATTTTCACCAGATTCAGTGGCTATCAGGGAGTTACATAGTGATACTACAATGGTAGTGGGTGGGGCAGATCACCAAGCCAGGTTATTCACCTTCTCACATTTTGCATTAGATTCTTCTCCAAAAACATTTCTAACTCATTCAGATGAAGTTATCAAATTATGGCATGAGCAGTTTGGCCACCTTAACTACCACTACCTTGAGCAAATTTGCAAACATGACATGGTCATTGGCTTGCCTCGTGTCCAATTCTCAAAAGGACTTTGCGAGGGGTGCTCTCTTGGGAAGTATCCTGAAGCAAAATTTGACAAAGGTAAAGCTTGGAGGGCTTCACACCCTTTGGAGTTAGTCCACAATGATGTATCAGGACCCTTTCCCAAACCATCTTTCACAAGGGCCAAGTACATCCTCACTTTCATTGATGATTTCTCTAGGTACACTTGGATATATTTTCTCAAACAAATGTCTGAAGTGTTTGAAAATTTTCTAGACTTCAAGGATCTTATTGAGAAACAAAGTGAGAAATCCATTAAGGTTCTTTGAACTGATAATGGAGGGGATTATGCCAGCATCAAGTTTGAGTAGTTTTACACCATAGAGGGGATTGATTTGTAGCACACAGTCACTTACAGTCCTTCACAAAATGGGGTTGCAAAACACAAGAATAGGTTCTTGAAAGAGATGGGTAGCTGTATGACTCACTCCAAATCCTTAGCACCATAGTGCTAGGCTAAAGCCATCAATTGTGCTTGCTACATTTAAAATAGGGTTCCTCACAAAGCTGTGAAAGGGATAACACCCTTTGAAGCTTGGCATAAAAGGAAACCTAATGTTGAGCACCTCAAGGTTTTCAGATCCCTAGCCATGGCTCAGATTTTGAAGAAGAAATGCAAAGCTATGGAATGCCAGTCCAAGCCTTACATCTTTATAGGATATTTGAATGGTATTAAGGGGTATCGCCTTCTAGATCCAATCACTCATGAGTTTTTAATCAAGAGAAGTTTCCATTTTTAGGAGAGTCCTAGAGACTCAACACTTGACACTTCTTCTCCCTCATTAGATCTACTTCTTCATGATGATTTCTCATCAGATTCAGATCAGCCACAATAGGTTCTTGATCTAGAGACATCTTCTTCTTCTTCTTCAAGTTCAGACAGTGAGGATAGTGATGTAGAGTCATCCACCTCTAGTTAGTCAGAGGATGAGGAGTTAGCACTTGACTCACCCACTTTTAGGCCACTTTAGGCCAGACAGACACTTGAGAATGCTAGCACTTGGGTAGGAGATCTCACAGATGATAGACATATTAGGGGGGATGTTCAGAGAGATCCACATGCCTTCTTTGCTTCAATTTTGGATCCACATACTTTTAGAGAGGCATCGGGGGTACCTAAGTGGGATAGTGCTATGGATGAAGAATATCATTCCTTAATCAAAAATCACACTTGGGATTTGACTTCACTTCCTAAGGGAAGAAAGATGGTTTGATGTAGGTGGATATATCTGACCAAGTTTGTAGTAGATGGGTCAGTTGATAAGTACAAGGTGCAATTGGCCACCAAGGGTTTCTCACAAGGGGTAGGCATTGACTACTCAGAGACCTTTGCACCTATTGCAAATATGACTTCTATTTAACTCACCTTGGCTATTTCCACAGCATATGGTTGGGATGTGCATCAAATGGATGTGAAGAGTGCCTTTCTTCACAAAGACCTAGAGGAGGAGATCTACATGGAGTAGCCACCATGATTTGTGTAGGATTCTTCCTTAGTATGCAAACTTAGGAAATCTATCTATGGCCTCAAACAAGCCCCTCATGCTTGGTATGCCAAGATGGATTCCTTCCTTATCATAGTGGGGTTCACTAGGTGCCATTCTGATCCCAATGTTTACTTCTTGCAGTAGGATGATTTGCTACTGATTTTGGTTTTATATGTTGATGACCTTTTGATCACCGGGAGCTCCTCATCAGCTATTGTAGTGGTGAAGGCATCTCCTTAGGATAGATTTGACATGACAGACTTGGGTTTTTTGCACTACTTCCTTGGCATCAAGATCTCATAGTCAGATTTAGAGATTTTTCTTGCATAGCCTAAGTATGCTCTTGACTTATTGGCTTAGTTTCACATGGCTGATTGCAAGCCATGTCTAACTCCCTTTCTATCAGGAGTCAAGCTTGAGGCTGATTGTTCTTCACCATTGGTTGATGCCACTCAGTATCGACAACTTATTGGTATTCTCATCTACTTGACTCACACCAAGCCTGACATATCATATACAATGGGAATTATCTCTAGATTCATGAAGGAACCTCATGAGCTACATTAGAAAGTAGTTAAGAGGATCTTGCATTACATACAATGTTCACATAGATACGGGATTCATTATAGATTTTGCATAGAGGTTGACTTGGCTGGATATATAGATTCAGACTGGGCTGGTGATTCACAAACTCACAAGTCCACTTATGGTTACAGTGTCTCTCTAGGTTTAGGTCCTATCAGTTGGTCTAGAAAGATACAGAATGATATTTCTATATCATCCATAGAGGCAGAGTACAGGGGAGTTGTTATTGTAGCTACTGAGGCTATTTGGCTTCAAGGGATTCTTTCTGAGTTTGGCATTCCTATCAGGCAGCCCACTATCATTTATTATGGTAACCAGAGTACCATTCAGATTTGCAGGAATCTTGTTCAGCACCAGCAGACCAAGCACATAGATATTCACATGCATTTCATTTGGGAGCTTATTCATAGTCAGGTCATTGACTTGATATTTTGTCTGTCTTCAGAGTAGGTTACAGACATCTTCACCAAACCTTTCACTAAGAGCAAGTTCATTCATCTACGATCTCTTCTTAGGGTGTAGTCCACATCTGTAGAAACATCATCTTCAAGGAGGCCCACTAGCCTCTTCTTTATTTTATGTCTCTCTTTTGGGGGGGGAGTTTTTTCCTATGGGTTTTCTCTTTTTCTCTATCTTATGGGATATTTCTTTTGTACATGGGTACCTCATCAGGCCTAGTTGCTAGGGCCCATTTTATATTTCCACACTGCCCACCTAAGCTATGCTTATGGGGGGTATTGGTGTAGGTTATTATTTTTCCCTATTTATTAATTAGGGAAATTGTATTTCTTTTGCATATATGGAGTTTTCCTACATTTTTGGGATAAGCTAACTTATGTGGAGGTGTGTGTCATAGATGTGTCATAGGTGTCATAAGAATGTCATAAGTAACTCTCTTGATGGGAGTTACTTCTCTATTCTTAGCACCTTGTCACCGCGTTTCATGGAAGTTACAGTCTATTCTTGGGGTGCCTTGTCCACCTTTTGTGGAGGAGTTACCTATGTAATCTCCTATTTGTATTCCTCACTTTGGCCATCTCATGTTAATCAGATTTTGGTTTTCTTCATTTTGTCTTGTGAAATTTATCTTCTTGTGTTATTTTCAAATTGCTTTAGCAACTATGTGGTGTGCACTTGCTTCAACTCATGTGATCACGTCTCCATTGCACTTGCATTATCCAAATTCTAGCAACAACTCTGATAGTTGTTACTTAAGGGTGATCTATCAATGATATGTTCTACCTTTATATGTGGTGTTGATACTTTTACAATTAGGATAGATGCCTTAAGGATGAATTAATTCCTTATGGTTGAATAAGAAGATAGTGATCATTTATAGTCTATAAAGAGAAAAAATAAAGATAAAGGTTTATAGAAAGCATGTGTAAAAAAAAGAGGAGTGTGAGTAAGCTTGGTGGATGAAATGAAGACTAGAGTAGTGTGAGGGATATGTGTGTGACCTGGTGGTTCTAATATTCTAATAGTGTTTTGTAGAGTTGATGATTGAGAATGAGTGAAGAAGTGTAGAGTGATCTAAAAGGTTTTTTGTATGCATTACTTATGTGTAAAGGGTTTGAGAGAGTTCTTTTTCACTATTTATCCATCGAACAAGAAGGAAATCAAAGTTTTGTAAGTGTTGATATTAGAAGGTGTTGTGTGGGTGCTCAAAATATATGGAAAGTTTGTGTTTGTCCATGATTAGGGGTTGTTTCTCTTTGTGAAGTGGAGCTTCATTAAAGTCTCTTATTTGTGATCTATTATAGTACTTTGGTCCATGTGTTTATGAGATTGAGAATGGGATTTATCCCCCATGAGGGTTTCCACATAATTCATGTGTTATGTTCTTTTTATCTTGCATGGTTTTCTTTTTTCATTGTAATGAATGACTTATATGCTTCATGATTGCTTATGTTGAATGGTTAAGAGTTTGAAGGATTGGAATTGAAGTTTATTTTCTTGCATCACTAATTCATCCCCCTTTCAATGATTGTACCAATAACAAGTGTCTCCATTAAGTTTAATGGATTCACCCCTTTTCATAAGGAACTAAAACACCATGAATTCAAGAGATTCTTAGATCTCCAATATGCTTGTCTTAGCCATCTTGAAATCATGAGACTGATAGTCCCTGTTTAGTATCCACTTAGGCTTTCCTGAAACATTTGACTCATACACCTTGTCATCTTTATTCTTCTCTTTGATTAACTTGTTGATATATGCAAATAACACATCTTATTAACATTCCTTCACATCTGATCCTTACTATACCTTAGTAAATAGCCCATTTTGACTAGTAGACATATCATGACTCACCCTGAATATATTTAGTTTCCATACAAAGGTTTGACTCTTCTCATGCACTTTAAGAGCTTCGTATACCTTGTTATGTCTTGAGGTCCTTCTAAATCTATTAGGATATAATTTTGCATTATATCCCACATTATGACAATTTTAGAAGACAAAATTAATGTTATTACCTCTTGACTGATCACTCCTTCTCCCATGGTCCCATGAAAACTCATCCATTGAGATTGTTTTACAATCACTTGCTTTATGACCAAATATATGACAATTAAAACAATAACCATTGAGATAATTGGAAGACCTTATTTCATTGTGAGACCTGATTGGTCTCTTCATGTTGACTTTCATGTTGGTTATCTTAACTTATTATAAATTCTCATGCTCTTTCTCAAACTTTCTCATCTTGTTTATGAGCTATTCATGCTTAACCTTCAAATAATCTAGATCTTTATTCAACTAATCATACTCATCTTATTTTGATTTGAATTTTTTATCCATGCCTTCTAACTGATTCCTAAGATGCTTAATGATATTATCATTCCTTTTGGATTCTTTTATCCACGCACTCTTCAAGGTACATATCTATTCCTTAAGACCCTTCACCATAAATCTCAACCCATGCTTCTTCTTCTTTTAGTGTTTTAAATCATCTAAGGCACTTATGAGTTCAACTTAAAGATATACTTTAGCTTCTCCTTCTTCACTATTATAGTATACTTATTTATCATACATTATATCTTCTTCCATCGAGCAACCTTATTCTTTATCCAATAATAAAACTCCATTGCCAAATTAATCAACATAATCATCATCATCATTAGAAACATTATTATCACTTACCTTAGATGAATTCGTATTGCCTTCAAATGTATTCAACACATCTTTTACATAATTATCTTTTGAAATTAATTTATCCTCATTGCTATCATGATAAACACTATCATCATCACAATCCATTCTTGCACTTTGAGGATCTATTTTAGGTTGTTGGGCCTACTTAAAAGGATCATGTATCTGATACTAATTGTTATAAGAATAATAGTTGATAGGAGGGTGAATCATTATTCAAAGCATTAATTCATAGTCCACTTAACATTCATTATTCATTAATACAAACATATAGATCAATCAAATCATAAGCAACCATACATATGTGGGAAAACCTCAAGGTGAAGAGAACCCACTAATATCTAAAAATGCACTATATTCATATAAGACAAAAAATAAATTTAGTTAAGAACCAACTCCACATATAGCACCAACCCCAACTAGCCAAACACCCACTTGACTAGGCTTTAACAAGCTTCAACTTACAAGGAGGCACCAACCCCCTAGGTGACTCAACACCAACTTAATTTCCTAATTACTTTGATCACCTTAAAAAAATTATATTTCTTAGCCAATATATTATTACCACCTCTTTATCTCTTCACACTCTTATCCCTCTCAAATTATCTTTTAGGCCTCTTCAATTAACTAGATCTCTTAATGATAGATTCTGTCATATGACCTTGATATTTATACTTAGACCTCATAGATACTCATGATAGTACATCTAATATATTATGATGGTATATAATACCTCCTTCCAATTGAGTATCTTATATTTCATTCACTTCATAATCCAATCCTCTAACTAGCCCACATAGGCCTAATATGCCTTGTTTATATACACAACTTATGAACACACACATCTTGGTTAGCCAAAATCATTTAACCACTTAGATTCAAAATTAAATATATATTAACACACATTATAAAAAATAATCAATCACACAAATTATTTAGACACATCTTCATTAAGCCTTTTCCTCCTTTAGGCCTTATGGGGACCTAATAGGGCTTCTTTAGATGCACATTACACTTTACCTTCATTGGAACACTTTCAAACTCCACACAAGCTAGGAACATATCATATAAAAATAAAATAGACCCACACTATTGTATTATAGGATCAATAATATATTTTACAACAAATCACTACTTCAAACCCCTCATTAGTACTCAGTCCTATTAGGCCTATGTACACCAAAATATGCCTTTTGATATTGAATCTTAAAGTCACTTAAGTTACTCAACCATGAAAATAAATTACATATAGTAAAACCTCATGATATAAAAAATTTCATATAAATTAGATACATTAAATCATGGTATAGAGCTTCAAACACATCACCACAACTTGCTTACTCAGAACTACCAAGACTGTCAAAAACATAGTCATGAAACATTGACCCTATAACACTTGTATAGTGAAGTTCAAAACTTCCAATGCATGAACATGATCCTATGGCATATATATATCATCTTAAAATATAAAATTTTTATTCATGTATATGATACTATGATACCATTAGACCATTCTCAAATAGAAAATATCATATGGTTAAATGGCAAATATTAGTCTTGCAGAAGAAACTCATGATCTTATATCTCACTATCTTATCTAAACCAGATCGATCAAATTGTGAGAAAAAATTTCACCATATTCACTAAAATCCAAAAATTATAATAAACATGAAAGTTTATTACAAGTCTTTAAAAACATCTCTATGCACTTTTTTTCATCATTATATCATTAAAACACATTCCAATTCATCTTCTCATTATATCTTGGTTTTTTTCACTATTTACACCATTAGACCTATTAGGAATTGGCTAACTTGGATGACCAATTTAGAAAACTTGAGGACTAAAACGTATCTATAAACCTTCATGAACATGAAAAATGAGTCTCTACCTTCTTCATCCATCCATTTTATTACTATGTTTAATGAAACTTTTGACTTTTATAACTTCTTCATAAAAAAACCTATAACTCAACATTTTATTTCTCCTCTCTCTAACCTATACCACATTTAGGTACCTAAGAGATTCCACTAAAATCTCTAATATCTTCCCTAAACAATTCAATCCATCATAATCACTTTTCAGCAACATCTTCAACATGGGGTCTTCATTAGGGTCTAAGAGGGTCTAAACCAGTTTCCACTCATAACAGTAATTCATAAAGCATAAACCCTCAATCCAAAAACTAATGCCTATAATTTTGAGCTAGGACCCTTCCCCATCTACCATGAACTTCTCAAGTTCCCATGCAAATGTTTGAAAATCTAATGAGCATAAGAAAATCCTTCTTAAGGTGGAAACCCTTCATTTTGAGCACTTGAGAGACCTCCAAATAACTTCTCATGTCTTTTCCTTCACACTATGACCTCAACTATATTTAAAAAATTGAAACAATATACTCTACCTTTGATAATTCTTACATGAGCTCAAACATCTTGAAATTTGATAATGACCCTTCATTAGGCCACATTCTCTCTCTTTTCTCTCTAAAGCTTGGACTACAAACCACATTAGGCCTTAAAACTAACCTTCATGCCTATTCCCATGCACTGTCCACCTCACTCACATAATCAAAAAACTTGATATATCCACTCATGAGTGTGTGCACTCATCTCACTAAGACACCATACTCATACCTTCTCATAAGGTCTCTTCATTTCTTGAATAGGTTTAGGCTACTTAAGCATTTGATCTCAAAGACATGCTACCTATGCATTTATTAACAGTGTAAATAAGGAAACAACACTCATAACCATTACAATACTTTATTTCATACTACATACCTTCAATGCTCATAATATTACCACAACACACACTACCAATTGGCCTTTCTCACAAGAACACTTTTGTAGACCTACTTATCATCATACCTTCACAAGAACCTTCAATGATAACGCTAACAAGTTCAAGCTAACCTAAACCTTTACATCACCTAATAGAAAAGATAATGCTCAATAATCTCACCTTGTCATATCATGCACATACCTCAATGACCATTCACTATGCACCTTCACTGGATGCACCTTGATATCAATTACATCAACCTTGAATCAATGACAACAACATGCCAACATGTTTAAAAATATCAAGTGAAATACTAATATTCCAATCATAGATGGCCACTAGCATGTGTGGGATGTGATATTAATTCTAATTTATTCTTAGATTATGTTCGAGTAAGCAATACAAGATTTGTTGTCAAAATTCCTCCTAGTCATTATTTACTTAATGTATTAGGGGGTAATGACTAGGGCATTAATTTACTACAAGATCGATGTCCATAGAACCAATAAATATGCCTATGGTTTTATTCATGGTCTTTCTCCAATGTTAGCTAGGTCAAAAAACTTATGGTGAATATTTATTTTATAGCCATTTCAAGGAAGACACATAATTTAGATTTTTCATTCTTTCTTTATTCTTTTCCAAGTTTCTTGAGAAGAGATCATTACTTATTAGTCTTATCCACTGAGTGTGCTATACCAAGCCAAGGGTAAATAGATAAGAGGGAAGTTCTAAATAGTGAGCTAGTCCTTAATCAAATTGAATAATCCAATATCTTCTAAATCTATTATTTTAAGTGTATCCTAGTGTCCATACTAGGTGTAGGCTATTCTAAAATCAACCTGTTTATTTTAGAATCATTGGCATTTCATATCTTGGATGTTAAGGATCTCCATTTACATTCATATAATCACTTAGATTAAATATTTAAACTTGGGCTTTCCTATTTCTTGGCAATCCTCTGAAGCTTTATCCACCACTTGAAGTAGTTACTTACAAGGGTCAAGAATTAGAGGAATAATGTAGAATAAATAAGGCACTGGAGGAAAAAATACAACATAAATAAAATCACATAATAGAAACAAAAACATGAAAAAAGTAAACACACAAGTAAAGAAAATTTATCTAATATATACATTGTCGCCTCTTACTCAAATTTCTCATAAATTGCTTTTGTGGGGACAATCAAGAAATAGTTATTCAAGAACTACCTATTTATTAGAAGAAGTAAGTCATTCCACTTGAGATCCTTGAGAAAAAAGTCATTTTGGCCACATATTTTGTCTATCTATTATGGATTTATCTAGAGGGGATTAAATTTTGAATGGTTTCCTTTCTTCTCATGGCCCTTGTCCCTCATCAGGACCAAGTTCAAGATTTTGAAGGTCATGAGTTTTTCCCTCTTATCAAACCATATCTTGACTATGTCTTGATGCCTGATAAATATTAACAAAGCTTCATCCTAGGATTCTTCTAACTAAATCATGTCTAGGAATCTGGAATTCACTTTGTCATTTGGTTCTATGAATTACTACATGTAATTATAAGTAGGCATTTTGAGAGTGATCAGTACGATCAATTCCAATCTATAAATAAGAAGGGAAAGAGAGATTTTGAGAGCTTATTTATACTTGGTGTGGTTTTCCCATAATGTGAATTTTAGCAATGAGTGCCATTCTCAAAGATTATCTCTAGCTAATTTCTTGATGGCATTGATCAAGTTTTTGCTGGTGGATTCCACCAATGCTTCCATTGCAGCAAGTGATTAAAGGAGAACTTCAGTGTGATCTTGTTATCATAGGCACATTCTATGAATTATGTGGATTTAAAATTGGGGTTATTATCACATACTAAATAAATGGGGACCCCCCCAAAAATGACTATGTCAATCTCAAAGAACTTGAGACTTCAACATTGGTGTTCCTTTTGGTCACAACTTCCTCAGACCATATGGTGTATTAGTTTGTGCCCATGAGGATGAATTTATGACCAACTAATGAGTTGAGGTTAATCACTTACACAAAATATATCCCCCATTATGTGAATGACATATACTCTAAAATAGGTTGTAGTGGTATTGCAGTATCTGTTTCCCTTTTAGTAAAGGTTTGGCATTGGTGAAATGAAATAACATGAGTGTGAACATCTCTCAATAGTGTGTGTGAATAGTAACCTACCTAAATAACCATTTAAGCCATGGATTTTACCACAGGATGGCCAAATATTAACTTTTAATGGAAATTTACCAATATGTCCTTGGCCTCTTCTTATATTACACACTAGAGGTAAATTATTTTGTTGTTTATTATGAATAGAACTCCTTTCTTTGAAATATAATGCATGGATTTTAATCCAAGGGTTCTTATCTATGTATGGTTAAATCCTAGGGGTGTATTTACATAAATTAAAAAGGGCATAACTAAGGCATACCTGTCTGATTTTTGTACCCTTTATTATTCCACCTAATGTATCATGATCCTTGTGTCTATCTCTATGATTAGTTGGGTGAGGACTTGTCCCCTAACCATCTTAACTAGCTTGATTTTCATATCATACTCATATAATTTCCTCATCAATTGGTCTCTCCTCTCATCTAGGTCATTTTTCTCTAGCATTTGCTTTATAGTTAGGTTTGGGATGACGGCATGCACTCTATTCCAAAGGATGTAATTCTTAAATTTCTTCACTACCTTGACCAGTGCATAGGCATGATTATCTAGGTTATAATACTAAAATATTATGTCTTTAATATTTGTTCTCATAAAATCCACTAAGTGTTCTTCTCATTCTAACCTTTGAGTGAGGCATGAGGTAATGGTGTGCTCTGAAGTGAAAGGCTAAACATAGAAGTCCTTTATATAGTCTAGGATGATAAGGAACAAGGCTTGCATGATAGTCTTTGATATCTTATAAATCCTTCTTTGACTCCACTTATCACTCCACTTTATCATCCTATTTCAAAATTGCATTGAATGGATTCACTATTTCATCAAATCTAGAAATAAACTTGTGCACAAAGTTGATTTTCCCAAAGAAAGATTTTAGGTTTTTATTCTTATTAGGTAAAGGTAATTTATAAATTATATCCACCCTTTCAAGGTTGATATCAATACCTTATTTTTTTATAATGTGATTGAGAATATTACCTTTAGTGAAACTAAACATAGTCTTCTTTAGGTTTAAGGAGATGTCATATGTTTCACATTTTCCAAATACTCTCTCTAGGTGGTGCACATAATTTGACCTCTATTTAGATAAAATGGTTAGGCCATACATATATATTATTATGCACTTACCTATCAGGCACTCAAATGTGAAGTCCATTTCCATTTGAAAGGTTATACCAATGATTATTAGCCAAAAATAATCTCTTTGTATGTAAATGTGCCCCACTTCATGGTGAAATTGGTCTTAGTTTTGTCTCTTAGATTGACTAAGACCTGATTATAACCTAAGAAACCATTCCAAAAGGAAATCGTCTAGGACCCATTCACCATTTCCATCACCTCATATAGGAAGGGAAATGGATAATTATCTTTATCTGAGACCTCATTTAAATTATAAAAGTCCACCTAAAGGTAGATTTCACCATTCTTATTCCACATTAGGATGAGGTTAGACACCTAGGTGGAGTGTTGGACTGAGAAAAGTATCCCTATAGAGAGTAATTTGTGAATCTACTTATGAATTAATGGCTCCAAGATTATGTTAACTAACCTCTACATTTATCGAAAGGGGTTTTGGTTAGGTTTTAAGGGGACAGTGTGAGTAATTACTCTCGAGTCAAAGACATTAAGGTATTCATAGGACTAGATAATTATGTCTTTGTACCTTAGTAATAATCTCCATAACTATTTAAATTCATGGTCCATATAATCCAAACCCATGTTAATTATCTAAAGGCTCTGATAAGGATAAGATTAATTAGTCAACACTTATGGTATTTGAACTTAGGCCTTCTATCCTATAAGGTTGGGTCTAAGGCATCAAACACTATTTCCAGTGGAACCATCCCCTTTGGGATCCTATTCCCATGGATGTTCAAGATCACATCCTTATCCAACTCAGTATTTTGGTTGTCTTTATCCTTTTCATATATGATTTGGATCTGAAATATCCCCTCATTATTGAGTAACATGATAATTTATTGATGATCTTCAAAGACCTAGAATTTACTCACATTGTCTAGGATAGAAGGACTGGGAATGAGTTCCATAAAGAACTCTTGTACTTCAATGTCATCTAGAGGGGTTAAGTTAACTACAGTTGAATATATCAAGTCTACTACCTAGTTTTCCCTTGGGGAATAGGGATGATATTTAATGCATTAAACATTTTAATTAGGTGCCAAGATATATGTTTATACCTTATGAGGTATGATAGTTTGCATTGAAATTTAGTTTTGATCTAGTTGACTACTAGTTTATAGTCATTGAGTACTCTTAGTTCATTTGCCTCATGTCTTGATGTAAATTTTAATCCCAAGATTGGAGATTCATATTCTGATAAGTTATTTATACAATGGAACTTTAGCCTATAGGACGCTAGACATTTCCTCCCTAAAGGATATATAAGAAAATTGTAGATCTGTTACCTTATTTTGAGTGAGATCCATCTACATAAATAAAATATAGGCCTAACAGACATGGGTTGTGATTGTTTTGATTTTTTGGAGGCTTTGTGCTTAGCATGTAAATGTCCAAGTCTGATAAAACTAGTTTTATCTTTTAATTAATAACATTATATTCAGTGATCATGTGTTTCATATGTGGTTCCCTATCTAATTGTATTTCGTTGGATACTCTTCTATAATGCAACCACATATGGGATAAATCTATGCCCATATACCCATTCAATGATTTATACCAATCTATATTAAGGAAAATACCATAGGCTTATGAGATGTGAACCACTTAAATGTCTATAAAGTGTTGAAACATAAGTTTAGATTCCAACTAGATGTCAGCATTTAAAAATTCACCTATCACTTTCACCTCTGACTTGTCCAACTAGACCATTACCTTATCTAATTTTATGGGAGTTTGTCCATGTTTCTTGTATATGCCCACTTAACATCACATTGGCTGAGGATCTATAACCTACTAATCAGTTATGTATATTCTTTCCAAATAACTAGATGGTAAAAAAGAATAGGTTAACTATAAACACCAAAAATATACACACCATGATTCTGAATGTCATAATTCCCTTAGACCACCCTATAACCCCCTTTTAGACCATTTGAACCTCTGATCCCTATCTATCCATAACTCATAGTCAATTAACTAATTAGACTTAACCTTGTATTTTACATATTTTTTCCCTTTATCCTTGACTATCGATGGTCAGGTTGACCATCAATGGTCACTGTGATCATCAACAGTTAGGGTCCACCTCCTTAACCAAAAGCATACAAGCTACCCACTTTTCTTTCCTAATTATAAACTTGTCTAAATCCTATTATGAGACTTTGCATGGGCAATTTATAATTAGACATCCCAGTTTAACTTTCACTTGCACCTCTTGCTTATGATTATAAGAAGAGAGGACCTAGAAGGTGAAATCCATCTAAAATAATGGTTAAGATCTTTGTGAATTTAGGATTTTCTTTACTATAGGTCAATTACCATCAGTAATTCAACAATATAACAATCATATCAAAGATCTAATTTACTACCACCTCTCTGCCAAACCTTTAAGAACCATTACTCTTTTGGAATCAAGCTAGATTTCATTAAAAAATCAACCACCTCAACCATCTATCTAAATCAACTTTTGCTAAGACAAGTACTTGTTTCTTAGTATTCATCTATTTTATTTCCATTTCACAATCAACCAAGATTTACTTGTTTCTTAGAATCTATCTTTTGGATCTCATCAATCAGCCAAATTACCAACCCATATCCTTACACATTAATTGATAATGGTTGAATCAAATGTCGATGGTATATTGAACCACTAATAGTCACCTTAAGTATCAATGGTCAACCCAACCACTATTAGTCACTGTGGTAGTGAAAAATAGCAATTTAATTTCAGCTACTTATACCTAATAAAACCTAATTTATTATGTTCCTTCTTTCTCACAGACCCCTTTTAGATTTTTTGAGTTAGATCCCAACCCACTAGCACTAATATCAATTATATTAATCATTGTTTTAATCACTTCTAGCATATTTATTAGCAGGCACTCTTGTATTCAATTTTAATACCTTTTGATTCATTTATACAAGTACTTTCCTATTCTATTTATATGATTAATTATTTAAAACATTTGGATTGACAACCCTTAAGGAAGCCCTCACTTTTTGGATCTATATATCATTAGGCAATTCACTCAACTATCTGTCTAACAAACAATTTTGTTTTAGTTCTTTCTTATCTATAGCTCATCCTCCCAAGCCAAAGATGAGCTCTTCACAATATTTTGATTTGATACACACACTATTAATTAGGTTTTTCAACCATACCCATATCAAGTTATTTTTTTATTTATTTAGAACTTAGGCATAAATTCATTGAAACATTCAAGCACACCCAATGGGACCCTTGTGTCTCTACTTGGGTTCTTATTTGCTTACATTCTCTCTCTATTCTATGCTCATTAATGAAATCAAAAATTATTTTTAGATTAAAATCAAGTGCATACATTGATTAATTGAAATTATAGTTCACATATCTTAACTTAAAGGAAAATTAATCTATCATAGCTTCTCTCTTTGTTGCACACACCTAAACCAAACCAATTTTAACAGTTAAACATCAAACAAACTTGAGAAGGCCCAACTAGGATTTCATCACCTAGATGTAACCTTACCCTTTCTCAGTGATCTTAATTAGATATCATTACCAAGGGGAGGACCAACTTAGCTCTTTGGTTAAGTATAATATCTAGATATCAATATATATTGGCTAAACACCCAACACCCTTATCACAATGGTGTGTGAAGTGAGGGGTTAAGACCTAATAGAAAGCCACATATTGATTCCAATATAGTATTATTTTTTAGCACCTAAACATAACCTAAAACCAATTATAGACTTCCTTTTTAGTACCCATTCTACAAACCAATTTTAGTCACATAATAACTTAAGGCATACTCCAAAAGTGAGATTAATTAAAAATGTAGGGCTTAATGTCTCTCTTATAGTGTGATTTGATTTATTTTATATTTTTTTCTTATCTTTATTTTTGTATTGAGATTTTTTGTGTTTTATCTCCCTATCTCACATGGTTCTCACTTTCTAGCATTAAAAAGACCTTGTGGAGTATAAACTATCACCAAGCCAACCTACCTCTTCCACCTTTTCATCCATTGACTATACCTCTGAACCAATAGACTCTCATCACCCTTTGGGAAGTCTTATCTTCCCTTGGGAACTTCCTCAAAGATATGTGGATTTTGTTGCTTACCTAGACAAAAATCTTGTAGCCTTATAACATTATATTACAACCATATCTTACCATATTCTAACTCTAGCCCCATTTATAGATATAC
Source organism: Torreya grandis (assembly GCA_037957365.1). Taxonomy (NCBI): domain Eukaryota; kingdom Viridiplantae; phylum Streptophyta; class Pinopsida; order Cupressales; family Taxaceae; genus Torreya; species Torreya grandis. The sequence continues at coordinate 638,206 of JARHVA010001372.1, forward strand.
CTTATGGCATGCCAACCCATCTCATAGGGAGTACCTATATTTCCATTGTTAATATAGAATCATTGACTACCTAAGCTTCCTCATTAACCAACACCCCCTTTGAGACTACCATTGAAAACTAACCAATCAAACTACCACCACCCTTATACTTGTTACCCCTAATAACCACTCCTCTACTATAAGAGTGCCTAACGATAACACTACTATCCTTCATTTATCTACCTTAAACCCATCAACCACCACTCTACTTCAAATTCTTGTGGTGTCTATACCCTCTACCTTAGCACCAATCAATACAAGGGTCACCACCCTTTCATCAGTCACTAACCCAACTACCACTCCTATCCAACAAACACCCCTTAAACCAAATTTTGGATAAATCCCTAATCTATAAGGGAATGTACCCACTACCCATCCACCTACCTTTGCCTACCCTTATGTGTCTTCCACCCAACCATTAACATACACTTACTCATATGTGGTAGCCTCCCAACCTTATACCCACTATCCGTGTGATTCTCAACCATATTAGTAATATACATCTTATAACCCTTTGGGTACACAAACCTAAGCTGATTTAGTGAAGATGCTTATGGATAAGATGACCACCTTAGAGTCATCCATATTAGGTGCCCAAAACATCTTATTATATGACCAAATATGTAATGAGCCCATCCATTTGTCCATACCCATCAAGCCATATCCTCCCTAATAAGAATTCCCCAAGCTCTCTAAATTTCAAAGTAAGGAGGATCCACAACAACACCTTATGGAATTTAGGCATGTTGTTATCTCATCAATTATGATGATGCCTTTCTCTTAGGCACCTTCCCCATGTCTCTAGTCAGTATAGCCTTAGATTGGTACATTTACTTACCCAAACATTCCATATTCTCCTTTACCCAACTAACTCATACCTTCTTGGACCACTTTTTGATAAATATCTCTAATAAATTATCTATCATCAACATCTAATCTCTTTGATAGATTGAGGATGAATCCATTACAGATTTTATGGCTCATTGGAATATCCTTATTAACCAAATTTCCTTTTCCTTACCTAAAACTAAACTCATAGAGCTCTTTGCTCAAGCATGTGCTAGGAGTATCTCATCTACACTACATGTCCAAAGCTTTCAAACCTTTTATGAATATTTTACCATGGCACATAAGTTAGAGAATTGAGCCATTGACAAGGAAAAACTTAAGCTCAAAAACAAAAACTCAACCTATAAAACTAATGAGCCTTCTTCATCTAGGTGAAGCAACTAGCCTAATACCAACACCAAAAATAAGGGAACCATGAATTTGGTTGTCCAAAAAATTTCTCTTATGCCTTCTATTAACCAATCCAATCCCTCTAGTTCTTCAAAGTAAGACCTGAAGAACTAAACATAGAAAAACCAAAATTAATTCACTCAACTTATAGAATCCTATGCTTACATCTTGGAAAAGTTATTAAAAGATAATATAGTTAAACTTCATCCTATTAATCCACCCCAAAAATTTGACTCCTCTCATCCCATACCTAGTTGGTATAATGAGAATGATCTATATGCCTTCCACTGAGTGATATGGAATGATGTCATTAGGTGAAACACTTTCAAGAGCCTTATCCAATCCCTCATTGATAAGGGTGAGCTTACATTAGACAACCCCAATGCACCATCAAACCAAGCCCTTGATATATTTAGGTAACCCTTCCCAAACCATGCTCCTACCAAGAATGAGAGAAATAATGTTAGATTCTTTCATGATACCCATATAGTTAACATGGTCCTTTAAATAATTAGTGCCCAAGAGACTATTGACCAACCCATATATCTCACCCTCTCCACTTATTAAGGTAAAGGAATTACATTCACTTCCTTTGAATACCCAAGCTAAAGAAACACCATCTTATCCCCCTCCACTTATTGAGGTAGTGGAGCCACCAACCTCTATTTCAATTGATATATAGGAATGACCAACCATCACCACCTAACCTTCACCTTTAGCTACTAGCCAAACCACTCCCCCTTTAGAAATCACTCTCAAGGAGGAAACCCACATGCCTACTCCTCCTATAGAGGAACCACCTATCTCAACCCTACATCCTTTGATTAAGGAAAAGGATGAGGTTACCATCCCTATATATCCACCTAGGGGGTTGCCTTTTATATCTACCATTTAAGGAACTGAACCCACCTATAAACCCTTCTCTAGGCTAGTATAAAAATTGGAATTTATCTCCAACCCTGACATAAATTGAGCCACCTTCTAGCAACAATTAAGTCTTCCTTACATTACTTGACTAGAACCTTTGACCCTTTCTTAGTCAGACTAACCCACCACTTCCATTAACAAACCTTTTACCATATTTACCCAAACAAACAAACCCTCTAACCAACTAACTAAAACCTCCACCAAACCAAAATACCCTCAACCATAAGCCAACTAATACCCAAGTATTCAAACCCTCTTCTATCATCCCAACTAGATCAACCGAGAATCTTGATATCTTCCCTATTTTGAGCCTTAGTCATGCATCTATTAAAGTGGACCTAACCCCCTCAATCCTACCAACCAAAAGCCAAACCAAAGAAACCAAGGAGATGAAACCAAAATAAGGTCATAGGTCTATATTTTGTCTCCCTTAACCTTGCCCTCCATTTTGGGGCTTCATCCCTCTACCTTGAATGAGAAATCAATTACCTCTACCAAAACCCTACCACCTCTTTTGGTAACACCTTTGAAATTTATTTCTTTTGCACTTATTTTTACCAAACTAATGATACTTGAGCTACATACCTTGCAATATTCCACCTCTAGCTCATCAACCTCCTTGCCTAAATCGAACCCATCAACCAAGCATACCATGTTACCCAAAACACATATCCCCAAACTTATTTCTAAGCATCTGTCTACCTCAACAACCAAAGCAAAGATCCTTACACCCATACCACCTTTATTCAAGTCCTACTTGACCATTTTCCATAGGTTATTACAAACCTCTTATTTATCCTTACCTCCCATCAGACCCTTTGACCCTCTAGCTTCAAATCATGTCTAGTTAATGACCACCACATGTGTTATTATCATAAGACAACAGACCATCATCCAATAGATTTATGATGAGGATGATCTATTATAAAATGAACATCTTATGAGACCCATACCAATCCAACCACCAACCACACCTATCCAACACTCACCTACTCCTCCACCCTCACTTTAGAATGAAGATGAATCTAACCAATCCTCCATCTTAACCTTTCCTTATATCCATACAATCAATGTGTCAAAAAATCACATCAAAATGATAAGGGGAAGGTTAAGGTGTCCATTACTTTGATGTACCACTCCTCAAACTTCCAACCAACCCACACCCAACCATCCCCATCTTTGACCAAACCTAAGGTGTCTCTTAGGTGCCTCCCAATCTAACCCCTTAGAATCTATCAAGAGAGTTATCCTCAAGAAAATTCACCAAACCCTAGTAAATATTAGCTTATATGACTTAATATCTACCTCTCCCCATCATCACCATGAACTAATAGAGACTTTGTAATCCATTGAGGTCTAACCCAAGGACCTCCAACCTCAAGCCACTTTTGTTGCTGCTCTTCAAACTTTTAATGTTGTTACTTTTAAGGATGAAAAAATACCTTTCATCCACCCTGAGGACCCAAATACTCCCCTCTTTATTACTACTTACATCAACCAATTATGTATCAAATAGGTCATGATTGATGGGGGAGCTAGCATAAACATCATCTCTTCTCACTCCTACAATCAACTCAACCTACCAGACAATGTTATGTCTAAATACTTAGCCATCCTTCATTATTTAAATGGTATCATGGCCACTACCTTAGGAAATATCATCCTCCATATCCATGTAGGTTCCCACACACTCCTTGAACTATTCTATGTTGTAGAAGGTTTATTCCAATACAATATCTTGTTGTGATGACCCTAGATTCATTCTATGGGTTTCATTCATTCTACCATCCACCATTGCATTAAGTTTGAGCATGAGGTCTAAGTCATCACCATCCATGTTGAACCAAATCCTTTCTCAACATCTAACCTTACTATTGGAAATATTGTCATTGATGTCAAAGGTCTAACATTATTGGTGATAAAGGCCCCATTACATTTAAAGATATTTTTAATAGTTATATCCTAGCTAATATATGTTAATATTTATTTAAGATTAACAAATATATTTTTGGTTGCATATGAGACAAAATAAGGGCCCATGGAGAAGTCAAAGAGCCATGGGGTAAAGACAAAAGAAGGATGGGATGCATTTTCCCATGAAGAGTCATTTTGGGGAATTCTAAGAGTCACCAAGCGAAGAAAAAAGTGGAAGGGCACAATTTCTCATGAAGGGACACTTTGAGGAATACAAAAATTCACCAAGATAAGGACAAAAGAGGGAAGGACATTTTTTCTCATGAAGGGTCACCACATGACTTTTCAAAGGCAAGGATATGAAGGGTCATATAAGTTTAGCACCATTTTCCATGAGGATTGAAGGCCAAATGTCATTTGGAAAGCTATAAATAAAGATTTAAGAAACCATTTGTATTGTGTAAGAAAGATTTTGATTTTTGAGAGATTATTATGATTTGTATTTGTTATATCTAGCTTAGAAGAGAAAAGGTGAGAGAGAGAGAGAGAGGAAAGAGATGTTGTAATGAACTATCATTTGTTGAGATAGAAAAATTGAGAGATAGTTGTGTGGTATACACAAAGGGGTTGGTGCTCCTATGGTTTGGTGCTCAACAAAGGGGTTGGTGCTCTTGTGCATTGGTGCTCACAAATTGTTGATGTGTTGGTGCTCAGCAAAGGGGTTGGTGCTCATGTGAGTTGGTGCTCATGAATTGTTGTTGTGTTGGTGCTCAGCAAAGGCATTGGTTCTCCTACAAGTTGGTGCTTGTGAATATTTTTTGAGTTGGTGCTCATTCATATACTTGAGATTATTCTCCATGGGTTTTCCCACATTGGGTTTCCATGTTATATATGGTGTCTCTCTCTATCTTGTGTGGTGTTTATGGTTTCAACTTTATTACATATATTGAATGTTTGATTAAGTGTAATTTGAGTAAAGGAAAGGTTTTATAAGATATATGATATACTAATTCACCCCTCCCTCTTAGTATATCTCATGCTTAATAATTGATATCAGAGCAGTTTCCTTTTTGAAAAAGTTTTACAGCTTGAAGGTAGATCAAGAAAGCACAAGATGGCCATATATGAAGGTGCTTCTACAAGCAAAAGAGTAGTTGATCAAGAAGAAGAAGAGGATGAAGCCGAAGTGAATCTAGAAGGATAACTCATTTTTACCTTAGAAGAGTTAAAAGCTGTTGAAAATAAAAATTAAAGATTGAAGCACCAGATCGAGAAAAATGAAAATGAGTCAAAGGAGATAATTGAATATCTACAAGCACACTTTGAAGAAGCCAAGAAGAATGAAGAAGATATAATAGCACAGTTTAAAATAGTAAGAAAATAATGTGAAAGGTATGTTATTGAAATTGCTTCTTTAAAAGCAGATCTTGATAAAATAAATAAAGCAATCAATGATAGAGCAACCAATGATTCAAAATTTGAGAATAACACTAATATGTTGAATAAGATATTAGAAATCCAAAAGGTAATATCAAATAAGATAGGTATAGATTTTGAAAAGAAGAAGAGCTATGTTGAAGCTCTTACAAATGAGGAAATAAGAAGGGAAGAAGTGAAGAATATAGAAGACAAAGAAGGCTGGAAGGAACAAAGCTACAAAAGGCAATCAGGTCAGAGATACACAAATAGGTCCTATTTTTATGGTTACTATTTTTATTGTAATGGATATGGTCATAATAAATTAGAATGTAGAAAAAGAGCTAAAAATATCAGAAATAAGGAAAAGGAAAGTCTTGTAAAGTCAAGCAGAAGCTACAACTCTTTTGCTCCTCTATCAAGCTTTGATGAAGAGACCATAATTTGTTACAAGTGTAACAAATTTTGACACATAGCTTAGTATTATAGAAGCATGTTCAAGTTACTCAAGAAGGACCAGAGTTTCAAGGCTCCATTCATCAAGAAAAAGGTTTAGACATGGCAGAAGAAACAACCTAAAGATTTTATGTTTATCCAGACAACTTTGCATGGAAGAAATGAAGAAAAGACATGGTTTATTGATAGCGAATGTTCAAGGCACATGAAAGGAGACAAGAGAAAGTTCATAACCTTGAAGAAGATCAATGGTGGCATAGTGAAATTTGGAGACAATACTACTACCAGAATTGCTAGAAAAGGTACACTAAGTTTAGATAATGGTATAACTAAAACTAAAAATGTTTTATATGTAAAAGGTCTTAAGCATAATATTTTGAGTGTAAGTCAAATGTGTGATCAGGGGCATACACTAAAGTTTTATGTATAAGGTTGTGAAATTAGAAGAAAAGATTCAGATGTATTGGTTTCAAATACTCATAGAATAGGTAATAACTTATATATGCTATCAGATATCAAAGGTCAAAAATGTTATTTGAGTCAGATTGAAGAAAGTGGGATATGACACAGGAGAATGGGGCACATAAATATTTACAATCTTGTTAAAATTAGTAAAAAACAAGTAGTTAAGAATCTTCCAAAGATTACAAATCCATCTTACACACTTTGTGGACCTTGTCAACATAAGAAGCAGGCTAGAATGTGGTTCAAAACAAAAGAGTAATCGACCACTCAAATGCTAGAGCTTGTTCACACTAACCTATGTGGACCTATGAGGACTCAAAGTACTCAAGGTGATAGATATTTCACATTTCTTATTGATTATTTTTCACGTATGAATTGGGTAATATTTTTTAAAAAGAAATCAAAAGCTTTTAGATAGTTCAAATCATTCAAAGCATTAGTTGAGAATGAAACTAATTTGAAGATTAAGTGTCTAAGATCATATCAAGGAGGAGAATTCAAGTTAGATCAATTTATTTATTTTTGTGAAGATCATGGAATAAAGAGACATTATTCAATAGTCAAAACTCCACACTAAAATGGAGTAGTTGAAAAGAAAAATAGAATAGTTCAGGAGATGGTGAGGACAATGCTAAATGAATCTAAGATAGTAGATAAATATTGGAGAGAGGTAGTTAGTACAACAATGCATATTCAGAATAGATATTTATTAAGAGTCAACAATGTCAAGACTGCTTATGATCTATGAAAAGACAAACCAGCAACAATTGATTATTTTAGAGTTTTTGGTAGCAAATGCTTTATAAAGAGAACCAATGAAAAACTTGGTAAGTTTGAATCCAGAGTAGATGAAGGTATATTTCTTGGTTATTCTTGAAAAATTAGAGCTTATAAATGTTATAACAAAAGAACCAAGAAAATTGTTGAAAGTGTAAGTGTTAGGACAAAAGAAGATGAAACACAAAGAATCAGTGATCTAGTAGACATTCTTGAAATCATTAAAGAGGAAGGCTTTGAAGAATCAAATGAAGATGAGTAAAAGGAGAAGGAGAAAAAGGGCACCAAGACTCCATCTAAATAATTTTATAGAAATCATAATGAAAGTGACATCATCAGGGATATAAAAGAAGTAATTTGCACTAGAAGAATGATGGTAAGTGAATCTGAACAAGTTAATTTCTCTTTGTTATCTAAAATTCAGCCTAGAACTTTTTTAGAAGCTAGACATGATGAGCATTGGGTTAAGGCTATGGATGAAGAATTAAATCAAATAAAAAATAATGATACTTGGGAATTAGTGCCTAGACCAAAAGATCACAATTTGATAGGAACACAATGGGGTTATAGAAATAAGTAAAATAAAAATGGAGAAGTGACTATAAATAAAGCAAGATTAGTATGTAAAGGATATGATCAGATTGAGGGAATAGATTTTGAAGAAAATTTTGCACCAATGGCAAGGTTAGAGGCTATTATAATGTTTTTTGCATATCCAATGTTTAAAATTTTCAAAGTGTTTCAGATGGATGTCAAATCTGCCTTCCTAAATGGGAATATTGAAGAAGAGGTCTACATTGAGAAACCTAAGGGATTTATTCTCTTGAATATTAGTAACCATGTATATAGATTGAATAAAGCATTGTATGGATTAAAATAAGCTCTTAGAGCTTGATATATAAGACTTGATAAGTACCTACAAGATCAAGGATTCAAGAGAGGATTTGCTGAGAGTAATCTTTAAATCAAAATAGAAGGTGAGCATCAATTGATTGTTGTAGTATACATTGATGATATCTTTTTTGGAGAAAATATTGAAAAGATGACAAAAGAATTTTATGATAGAATGCAAAAATAATTTGAGATGTCTATGCTTGGAGAATTATCATTATTCTTAGGGTTGCAAATATTTCAATCAAATAAAGGAATTTTCATATCTCAAAGTAAATATGCCAAGGAAATGTTGAATAAATTTGGTTTTGAGGATTGTGTATCAGTTAGCACACATATGTGTATAAGAAATAAGGTGAGAAAGGATGAAGATTCACCTGTTATAGATCAATCTTTCTATAGATCTATGATTGGTAGTGTTTTATATTTGACAGCATCAAGGCTAGACATCATGCATGTAGTAGGTATGGTTACAAGATATCAGTCATCTCCAAGAGATAGTCATGTTCATTTGGTGAAAAGAATATTTAGATATATCAAGGGGACATTAGATTATGGATTATGGTATCCCATAGGTAAAGATTTCACTTTGGTTGCTTATACCGATTCAGATTGGGTAGGGTGCTTAGATGACATAAAGAGTACAAGTGGAGGATATTTCTTCCATGGTGATAGCTTAGTATCATGGCTAAGTAAGAAGCAAATTTAGTATCACTTTCTACAGCTAAAGCAGAATATATTGCGGTAGTATTGAGTTGTACTCAAGTGCTTTGGAAGAAGCAAAATTTGGAAGATATCAAGGTAAAGTATGATGAACCTATTTCCATTTTTTGTGATAACATAAGTGCTATAAATATTTCAAAAAATATAGTAATGCATTCAATAACAAAACATATTCCCATTAGATATCACTTCTTGAGAGAGTAGGTTGTAGATCAACATGTTAAGATGGAATATATTGGTACTATAGAGCAGATTGTAGATATTTTCATAAATGCACTACCAAAAGACACATTTGAGTATCTATGAGGGAAGTTGGGAGTAATTTCCTTTACTTCCTACCATTGAGGTTCAGCATCAATTGAGGGGGAACCAAGTGTTAGCTCTAGTTAGGCCCTTTTCCATTGATGTCAAAAGGGGAGAATAATAGGTATAGGTACAGGTGAAAAAATAGGTACAGGGAACATGTACAGGTTACTACAGTAAGGGCAAGTTACTACATGTTTTTAGATGATAAGATGTGTAGGTGACAGGTTGTGGAAGTTTCAATATTGACGTTACCATCAATGACAAGGGGGGATATTGTTGGAAAGATTTGCATTGATGTCAAAGGTCTAGAATTATTGGTGATAAAGGCCCCATTACATTTAATGATATTTTTAATAGTTATATCTTAGCTAATATGTGTTAATATTTATTTAATATTAATGAATATATTTTTGGTTGCATATGAGACAAAATAAGGGCCCATGGAGAAGTCAAAGAGCCATGTGGTAAAGACAAAAGAAGGATGGGATGCATTTTCCCATGAAGAGTCATCTTTGGGAATTCCAAGAGTCACCAAGTGAAGACAAAAGAGGAAGGGTGAAATTTGTCATGAAGGGACACTTTGAGGAATACAAAAAGTCACCAAGATAAGAACAAAAGAGGGAAGGAAATTTTTTCTCATGAAGGGTCACCACATGACTTTTCAAAGGCAAGGATATGAAGGGTCATACAATTTTGGCACCATTTTCCATGAGGATTGAAGGGTCACAAAGGGGGAAGGCCAAAGGTCATTTGGAAAGCTATAAATAAAGGCTTAAGAAGCCATTTTTATTATGTCAGAAAGAGTTTGATTTGTGAGAGATGATTATGATTTGTATTTGTTATATCTAGCTTAGAAGAGCAAAGGTGAGAGAAAGGAAAGAGATGTTGTAATGAACTATCATTTGTTGAGATAGCAACATTGAGAGATAGTTGTGTGGTATACATAAAGGGGTTGGTGCTCTTGTGGGTTCATGCTCTTGTGGGTTAGTGCTCATGAATTGTTGCTGTGTTGGTGCTCAACAAATGGGTTGGTGCTCATATGGGTTGGTGCTCATGAATTGTTTCCATGTTGGTGCTTATCAAAGGGGTTAGTGCTCCTACAAGTTGGTGCTTGTAAATATTGTTTGAGTTGGTGATCATTCATATACTTGAGATTATTCTCTGTGTTTTTTCCCACATTGGGTTTCCACATTATATCTAGTGTCTCTCTATATTTTGTGTGGTGTTTATGTTTCAATTTTATTGCATATCTTGAATGTTTTATTAAGTGTAATTTGATTAAGGGAAATGTTTTATAATATATATGATATACTGATTCACCCCCCCCCCCCTCTTAGTATATCTCATTGTTAACACTTACCTATTTCCCCAATGATGTCCTCACACCCCCATCCAAAACACCCTCAATAGTTAAAACTCAACCTCCAATGACCAAAGCTGATATCATATCCCTTTCCACCAATGAGGCATCAACTATTCCCTCAATACATTTTCACAAAATCCCTACCAAATACCCTTTTGAATCCATGTTCCATAATTTTTCACTGGGGAAATAATTCCTTTTATCACTTGATGCTTTCCCTACTCCCCATGAGTATGGGTAACTTAACAACCAACCAAGATATGACCCTATTGTTGAAACTATTATTCCCTTTAAACCTACCCACCATTAGACACATTTTTTCTATGGGGGACTTGACAAGTCCTTCGGTGCATCTACCACCTTGACCATTCACTATCGATTTATCTTACCTAGATAAAATAAACTTTTCCAAGACATACCTTCATCAATTTTCTTGAAAAGGATTTAATATTGGGAGATATAAACATGGCCCATATGAATTGGTCACCATAAAAACTAAGAATTATCATGAGAAGTACAAACTTGGTTTCATCCTAACTAACAAAAAGTAACCTAAAACACCTACCACCACCATTGTTGAGGAAGACACCCCCTCCTTAGCAACCTCTCCCGTACCTATGTGTGAGAATGATGAATTCATCCCACCTAAGTTTTTGGTCATCAACATAATCAACCTTATACCCATAACTTATTAAAAGGAGGTGGTGACCATAACTATCCCTTTTCCCCATCCTAAAATGATAAGAGAAGACTCTCCTAACATTAACACACTTCAATGTCATGATGATGATTATATTCTCACCTATCTTGGTGTCCTAGATTCTTAAATCCATAAATCCCTTCCTCTAAAGGCCTCAACCATGTTGAATGAATCCAACATGGATATCAACTTGGGCACTCAAAATAGCCCCTACATTATCAAAATATATTAATAATTGAATACTAAGGAAATTTGAGACTTCCCATCCTTCCTCCAAGACTACAACATAGCCTTTGCATGGTCTTATAATGATATGCCTATAATCAACCCCACCATTGCTACCCATAACATTATCACTCACCATGATGCCAAACCTATTAAATAGAATATCTAATGCATGCATCCTCACATAACCCTTCTCATCAAAGAAGAGCTTTAGTGTCTCTTATTTGTCAACTTCATTCAACCTATTGACTACCCCTAATGGGTCTAGAATGTCATACCTATCACTAAAGAAATAAAGGGACTATGAATTTGTGTACACTTTCATGACCTCAACCTTACCTACCCTAATGATGAATTTCCCTTACTTAACATTGACCAACTTATTGATCTTATAGCTAGACACGGGATGTTATCTCTCATGGACAAGTTCTTAGGCTATAATGAAATCTTAATCACCCCTAAAGACCAACATAAAACTACCTTTAACTACACCATGGGGGACCTTATAGTATAGATTCATGCCTTTTAGACTAAATAACACTAGTACAACCTACCAATGTGCCATGACTCACATTTTTCATGACCTTATCCATAATATTGTAGAGGACTATATGGATGACCTTCTTTATAAATAAAAACTCTGAAAATATCACATGGTTGTTGGCAAGATCAGCTTTAAATGCCTCATCCATTATCATGTTCACCTCAACCCTAAGAAGTGCATTTTTAGGGTCTTGTCTAGAAAGCTTATTGGTTTCATTGTCTCCCTTTAAGGAATCAAAGTTGATCCTACCAAGATCAAAGTAATATTAGACATGATTCCTCCTACCAACCTTAAACAACTCCAAATCTTGTAAAGGGAGCTTCAATCCATCAATCATTTTATTTCCCAACTTTTGGATCGATGCCAACCCTTTGACCACCTTATGAAGAAGGATATGTCTTTCAAATGGAATAACGACTACCAAAAGGCCCTTAATTCACTCAAAGAGTACCATTTATCACTACTTATCCTCACCCCTCCCAAGAAAAATAATCCTTTCTACCTATATATCTTTTCTAATGACCATTCCCTATGGACAATGCTAGCTCACTAAGATGAACAACATAGAGAGCAAGCCATATACTACATTATCCACACACTGGTAGAGTATGAGATTTGATACACTCATATTAAGAAACTCTAATTAGTGTTAGTCTTCAAGCCACCAAACTTCACCACTAACTTCTTAACCATAAAACCTTTGTCATAACCAACACTGACCCACTCAAGTACATCCACTCCAAGCCATACCAAAATAATGTATGGCCAAGTGAATCATGATCTTAGTAGAGTTTTATCTTGAGTTCCTCTAGTAGAAGGAAATTAAAGGGTAGCTCATCACCAGCCAATTGGTTGAGGCACCATTATTAGATAACCAACCTCTTCCTCTCAAGTTCCCCTATGAGTCCATCATAGCCCTATCTCAAGTGGATTTCACCTATCAAGTCACTATGCTATTTGAAAGATCTAAATGTCAACATGGTGGGAGAGTAGGTATCATCCTTATCCCCTTTGATGGTGAATCTCTCCTTTTTTCCTTAAATATTGATTTTGAATGTACCAACAATATGGCTGAGTATGAAGCCCTAGTAATAGGCCTTTAAACTACATTAGCCCTTGATGTCAAAAAAATAAATATATTTAGTGACTCCCAAATTATGGTTAATTAAATAAATGGCCCTTATTAATGTAAAAATGATGTTTTGAAGTAGTACAAGCAAATATCTGATGAATTCTTAACATCATTTAGAAACTATTGCATCCAATCGACCCCATTATGTATCAACAAGTTTGTCAACACCATGGCCTCCCTTACCTCTTAAATATCATTTACACCCTAAAATTCTAAGTTGTTTGTCATTATCCATATAATTACCCAACAATCCTCTGTCAAACCAAATTCTCCCACCATTTCCAATGTGGAGTAGACCCAACTTGAGCTTTGATATTAACAAACTGTCAACTATGTAAACCTTAGCATAGTTTCTTCTAGCTTCTCTAGGAATGATCTAAGAGTGTTTATTCATAGTACCTATCTCTATACCATTATGGGATGAATTATTTATAAACATAGATTTGATGGCCTCCACTTCCATTGCCTACATAGTCATGAAGCCTCTCATGCTATCAAGGAAACACATGATGGTATATGTGGGGGTCACTTTAGTGCCCTTAATGTAGCCAAGTTCATCCTTAACCTTGGCTATAATTGGCTTAACTTTAACCAAGACTACTGTGATTATGTGAAATATTATTTTAAGTGCCAATAACATGCTAATTTACTTCATGCACCTAGCCATAGACTTTGAGTTTCCATCAATTTTTAGCCCTTCTCATAATGGACTCTAGACCTTATTAGTGAAACCAACCCTCATTAATTGTAGTAATACCATTTGATCATTATCATGACCAAGTATTTTACCAAATGGGTAGAGGTTATTCCTCTAGTCTCAACCAAACTGGAGAAGGTTGTCGACTTTATCAACCATCATATCATCTAATGCTTCAAATTTCCTCATAATATTATCATCATCTACAATGGTAATTATTTTAAAAGCAAGCAAGTTCAATTTATGTATGGTGCATTTGGAATTAAGTTAAGCTTATCCTCACCCTATCACCCTCAAGCTAATGTAAAGGTAGAAGCCTCTAACAAAACTCTTAATAACATGCAAACTTAAATGGTCAGTATATCTGGTTAGGATTAGCATTTGCACATCTCCTTCACCTTATGGGTATATCATACTAGCATTCAAGCCCTCATAGGTGATACCCTATTTTATCTTATTTCTAGAGTAGAGGCCATCTTTCCTATTGAAGTAAAAATTCCTTCTTTTCACATATCTTTATAAGATGTCATTTTTTAGAGTGAATATAATTATCACTATTTAGCCCAGCTCAAACTACTTGATGAGCATCATTTAGTAACACTTACCTATCTCCATGTATACCAAGAATTTATTAAGTGTGCCTATAATAAACACCTTAAAGTGTGATAATTCAACATTAAAGACCTCATCCTAAAGGAAAATCAACATGTCAATAATATGGAAAAATGAAGTGGGGTAAGTTTTCTTTCAATTGGCTTGGACCTTATATCATAACCCATAAGTATGGATCAAGAGCTTATCAATTGTCTTCTCTCTAAGGCCACCTAGAGCCTAAGCCCCTCAATCTTTACATCTACATCTATTCTTTTTTTAATAAGGATCAAGTTCACCTTTTATTTAACTTAATCTCATTCATTGTTATCTACACATATTTTATCTCCCTCTTTTAGGGGGAAATCAATGAAAATTGAATCATGTGATCATCTTTTATCAATATATCCTTATATTTCATAATGGGTATCAAGGCTCTACCCATGGCATGGTTCTCATGGTACTTTCCACACCTTCCCAAGATGGATCCCCATGGTCGTTGTCACCTAAACCTCTTCACACCTAATCCACCTTATTGTGCTCTTAGTTTTGCCTTTATACAGGTGAACCACTAAGATATCCTAAACAAGTCTATGTCAAGCCAAATAAAAGTGAAATAACAAAATTCCTATCATTATAAATTATGGGTCATTCCTAGCATTCACAAACTGCTCCCTTAAAGTATAGTTTTTGAAAACCTATTTGAAATTTCCACAACATAAGGTGGATTGCTCCCTTGAAGGAAATCTATCAAAATAATTTAATTAAATCACATACACTTAGACCACTCCCTTGAATGATGGTTGAGTAAGCATTTGTCCAAAGCATAGAAATTTATTAAAATCTTCTCGTATAATAAGATAAGGTGTAATCCACAATTAGATTTTACAAGTAGACTTCTTGCATTGATTAGTGTACATAATTTTGTATAGGCTTATTTACCCTGGTCTTTTAGAAACCTATAATAGAGGCATGATAGTCTTACAATAGGGTTCCATTTTCACCCATCTCCTTTTTACACTATATGTAAGGGATTATTGAGCTTACTTGGCATTATGTGGTCAAGACAAATTTTTAACTAACTAATGAGCACTCATGTGAAGAATTTCAAGGTATTATGTTCATTAATCCAATCCAACTTTAGGTCTATTTTTAGTCCTTACCAAAGAAGAAGCATCGTGCCTTCTTCTTATCTTACTAGGCTTAGTTGATATTTTCACTATGGCATTTTGTCTTGATTATATTCTTTATTCTTCTCTTAATAGTTTTATTAGTTACCATACCTCATATGCTTTACCCTAATATAGATAACAACAACCATAATCATATTAGGAATATATATGTTTATCATAAGTAACTAGGAATCATAAATGTGTATCAAAAACATCTCATGCCTAGCTAATCATATATTAGTGTCTACATAACCATAACAGAAGCATAATCCATATGTAATGTAAGAATCACAACATAAACCATAACAATAATCATAACCATAACCATAATGATCATCATAAAGTAATAACATCCATAAGCATTTACACACTCAACTATTTTACACCACAGGTCTAAAATCTACTAATGTAGTATAAACACATTAATATTTAGCATGCCATAAGCATAACCATAAATCCAAACCATCTCATGCCTAAACTAAATGGCCATAACATAACCATAATTCATAATTAATGTCAATGCCACATAATAAAAACCAAATATCCATGTCAAATCATACACCATGAGCATAGAAAAAATCACACATAAAATTGTAAGTCAAATAGACATAGCATAACAAATGTGTAAATATAGATAGACATGAATATCTCTCAAAAATTTACATCTCACCATATCAACTCACATGCTATAATCAAAATGATATACAATAGCCATATATATCTAAATATATATATATGCCCTAGGGGCACCACTACCTCTTGGAGAATTTCTAGATCCTAGTGCTTACCCACTTGTTGTTCCTGTCAATCCATCACCTATCCATGCTTATCCCAGTATAGATGCTACCCACTACCCTAGTGTCACTAAACTAGATCTACCTACTAAGTTGGACCTATACTCACCCCATCAAAGATCATTTAGACACTATGCTAGAACAATAGCCTCATAGTATCATAAATCCTTTACTATAGCTAGGTATCATGATGTAGGATTAAAGTTATGTGGCACTACCTGCCTTGATGTTTCTCCTCTTCCTCTCTACCTTGGAGAGTCCCTATCTTGAGTCAACAAGTCGAAAAATGTCTTGGTCTGATCCCTCTCACTTATGATAGTAGTAATTTAACCCTATAAGGTTGTAACCTAACCCTATAATGTGAAAATATAGCCCTAAAACATGGCCACCTACCCCTATAGTACCTTCACCTATCCCTGTGTAATGGCTAAATCCACCCCTGCTTGTCCATCTTAGCTAGCTAGATCCATAGACATTAGCCTTGCATCTCCATCATCTCCATTAATTTCTATAACTATGTATAAGGGCTGGTACTATGCCATATACCCATATACAAACCTAACATCATATATCATATCCCTAACTAGTATCTCCTCATATGCACCATCTAGAAGTATAAGAACTAACTGACACTGACAATAGGATCTCTACATCCTCTCTCTTATATCTATGGAATGGACTTGAGATGCACTATACCATGCCAAACTACCAGCATACCCTATCAAATGGAATCAACTCAACATTTCCATTTTGCCTACTAAGTATCCATTTGTAGCTTTGGAGGGAGAGTGTCTACCTCTTCTACCCCAGCTGTATCAAAAATTGAATGAAGGACCTTTAAGTAATATCTTTAACCAATAGTACATCTAATGCACCCCTAAACCACTCTATGTCATGAGTATCACCACCTACACTTGATGTAACAAAATCACCCCTTCATCACATGAAGTCAATGGGGAAGTCAATTTGTGTGTAGTCGGCCCATGACAATCCCACTAGTCTCAACATGCAAATATGATCATAGGCCTAGCAATACAAGACTAGGATAACATTTATTTCATATCTCTTGTGGGCCTTAAACTACCATAGCTTCCTATAGATATATAAAAATAACATAATTACCTAGTCAAATACCATATAAACTAGAAATAGCTAAACTAGAATCCCTAATAAAAATAAGGAAATCTCTTGCTACTCAACTCGAGAATCCCAAAGTAGGTCACAAAAATCATAAGCATGGTCATCATTCTCCTCTCAATTGGAGACCTCTGATATAATTATATATACCTAAATCCCTTAGTATTCTATCTAACCTAATCATTGTCATATCCATATAAGAACTTAACTTGATCATCTCACTTCTGACACTTGATATGGTATATCAGATTGCCATGTAGTAAAAGTTGGGTGATCTTATGCACATTTTCAGGAAGAATGGTCATCTTGTTTATTAAAACCATGAAGGTGTTTTTAGTGACATCCCATCTCTTGATGAGTGCTATGACCATAGATGCATCTTGGGGCACATACTGGTAGTGACTCATAGCTCCCAACCCCACCTCATCTATATGGGCCTAGTCAGTTGGGGTCATCCCTTGTTGGATATCTATAAATATCCTAGGGACTCGATCCCTCATCTATATCTACTATAGTGTTTATAAAAATAAAATTTAGCATGCATTATCATTACTCATTTCCAAATCTACTTCTCTACCAACATTTAACCTATTCTACCCTTACCCACACCCTTTACCTAAACTACCTTACCTTTCACAACCTATACCTACCTAAAGTTTTGGTACCTACCTTAACCTATCAAATCGATAATTAGCAAACCAATACCTCATTACCCTTTCCAAAAAGTACCTACCCCAACCCAAACATTCTCAAACATCTTCTCCTTGCCTCCACTTTGTACTCTAACCCTTGGGAAATGTATTACTCCCACTTGACAATTGTGCTAGCCTACCATAATCTTTATATTTTATCTAACTCATGCCCACCAAAATTAACCTCTAGACCTACCTTGATCACCTATCCCTAACACACAATCTTTCCACTTTTCATAACCTTTTAAATCACTTTGTAAAATCTTTCCAACCTTGTCAACCATCAATAGTCATGATGACCACTGATGGTCAGACACCCACATTTTTAGGGTGTCAACCATTGATGGTCAAACCTAATGATTGATGGTCACTATGGGCATTCCATGGCTAAAATGCCTAAACCTTAGCTACCCCTAAATTTCACCCTACTAATAACTAAAACACCTACTTATCTACCCTAATCACTCTACCACCCCTATAACATAAACCCCCATTAAATTATTAAATTTACCCACCTAATTATTAAATTTTGGCAAAAAAACCTACCTAGGGCACATCAAATCCCATCTAAGAAAATTTTAAACTACCCTAACCCCCACCAACCCAATGACATTACAAAATTAAAACTATTCTATTAAGTTTAAGACACTACCTTCCTCATTCATCAATCTCTATCATAAATGGAGTCCACATCTTGTTGGTCACCCATGCCCTCATCCACCCTACTTTTTGAGCCCCAAAAATCACCTCAAAGATTCACCTCTAACCAATCACTAGCCACCAAATCAACCAAACGATCATTCAAATCTCTCATAGTAAAATTCCAAAACACTAATAAACTAGGGTACAAAGTCAAATGAGTGAGAGTTACAATCGATGAAAAGTAAATCCACTTTCAATTTTAACCCATAAAATTTTAGCGTTCCAACCCTAACCGTTGATAGTCAAGGTGATCATTAATGGTCACCCTTGGACACCTTGACCATTGATGGTCAAGACACCCCATTTTTACACTTACACCTTAAAAAATATCATTTTAGTAAAACTAACCTAGTTTACCAACCCGTGGAGGCTACCTTATCTACCTAACCCAAGCATCTCATCACCTTGTTATTGGTCTCAATATCACAACTAGTACACATTTTATAAAACATTTTACTTTGTCCTTTGATCATAACAACAACATTGCCATGTTGGCCACCTTTTGAATTTTTACCACCTCATGCTTACCTAACCCATTCATGTCTATTTGGGGCACTTCATACCTTCAATACCCATGACACTTGACCTATTTGTGTTTTTCACGAGAGAACTTCCTACCTCATATATCCATGGCAACATTGACCTTGTCTAGGAGACTAATAGGTGTCCCTAGGCTCCATGCCTAAATGCAGTCATGTAATCATTGGTCACTTGTCCCTTAAATTTAAACTTTATTATTTTTAACCATGGAAATATTGTGTTTATGTGATCTCATCTATCGCACCTTTTGTCATACTTTGTGCATATGTTAGTTCTTTCATACCCAATGACACCTACTCTCATCATCACCTTCACCAACCATGTCAAAACCATACCTAATTTTTATTTACATTATGGCCTCTTCATTTTAGGTGGAACACATCCTCCCATATTTAGGGAAACTAGTATATCTTTGACCAATATTGATTTTTTTTGTAGTTAGTTGACTAAAGCCATACAATAAAAATGGCAAAATGTAGACACCAATAACCTACACACCATGATTTTAAATGTTGTAATTCCCCTAGACCACCATAAAACACCATTTTTAGACCATTTGAACCTCTAATACCTAGCTAGACCTAAATCTCATTCAATTGACTAATTAGACTTAACCTAGTGTTTTTATTTTATCTCTTTTTACCCTTTACCTTTGACCATCGATGGTCAAGTTAACTGCTAATGGTCACCCTAATCATCAATTGTTAGGGTCCACCTCCTTAACCAAAAACATACAATCTAACCAATTTTATTTTATAATTATAAACTTATCTAAATATTATTATGATCCTTTGCATGGATAATTTATAATTATATATTCTAATTGAAGCTTCACTTCTACCTCTTGCTTGTGCTTATAAGAAGAGAGGATTAGAAGGTGAAATCCATCTATAATTATGGTCAAGATATTTTTGCATTCAAGAGTTTCTTTATTGTAGGTTAATCACCATTAATAATATAATAATCCAAAAATCATATCAGAGAGCTAATTTGTTGTTTCCTCTCCACCAAACCTTCAAGTACCATTACTCTGTCAGAATCAAGTTATATTTCACCAACATATCAACTACCTCAACCATCCTCCTAATATATTTTTGGTAAGATAGGTACTTATTTCTTAGTATTCATCTAATTTATTTCCATTCCTCAATCAACCCAAGCCAAACCCATCTCATATAATCCATATTTTATATCTCTTTAATTAGACAAATTACCAACCTAGATCCTCACACATTAACCATAGATGGTTAACTCAAATGCTGACAGTCTATCCAACTATTGATGTTTAATCCAAATAGTAGTGGTCGCTATGGAAATGAAAACCATCAAGTTAGTTTCACCTACCTATACCCAATCAAACCTGGTTTCTTATTTTCTTTCCTATTCACATACCCCTTTCAAATTTTTTGAGATAGACCCCAGTCCTTTAGCACTAATATCAATTAGATTAATCATTATTTTAATAACTTCTAACATATTTCTTAAAAAGAACTCTTATATTCAAATTTAGTACCTTTTGATTCATTGATGCAAGTACTTTCCTATTCTATTTATAAGATTAATTGTTTAAAATGTGTGGATTGATATCCCCTAAGGAAGCCCTTGATTATGGGATCTAGCTATCACTAGGAAATCCACTTACCTATCTATCTAACAAACAAGTTTGATTTAATTATTTCTTATCTATAGATCATCTTCCTAAGTCCAAAAGGATCTCTTCATAATCTTATAATTTGATGTCCACACTATCAATCAAGTTTTTTGACCATACCCATATTGAGTTTGTTTTTTCTCTTTCTTTAGAACTTAAGAAGAAATTCATTAAAATAGGAACCTCCATCTTATTCTTATGGATAAGCACATTGGTGTGTTTTGATCTCAATTGTGTATGGACTTGTGGGGTCGATTTTTGAGCCAAATACTTTAACAAAAGGTCCCATTACTCTATTATTTGGGTAAACTCATGAAGGGTAATATTAGCCTGGATTTTATTCATATCCTCAACTATGTTGTAACCACCTTTTCTTTGGATTGGTGGGGTTTCCATAGGTACATTATGATCTCGAGGTCTTAGATGTAGAGGATCATTTCTCACATTTTGGTCTAGTGGGGTCACACCATTATTTGCGGGGGGGGGGGGGGGGTGTGGTTAAGGTAGTAAGGGCTATTATTTCTACCTACTCTTAAGAGTGTCTTTCCTCATTTGGAAATATTGAAATTTATAAACCTCATTAATACCTTCCTTTAACTCATTTTATTCTTATATAAGTCTAATGTTTCCAAAACCATGGTGGTACTAGTGGCTTTACTCAAGTTATAGGATTCTAGATGATTTATAACTACCTTGTATTCTTCCATTTCCTTCTGGGAGATCCTAAAAGTAGAATCAAACTCCATGTAGTCTAGATCTCCATATGTTGTTGTGTTATGCACTCAACACTAGTTGGGTAAGGTTATCTCAAAGATATTAATCTTGGGAAACCTATTGGGTGAAGGTTCTCAAGGGTTATGAGGGTATTTTTATCTCTTGTTTAGATTTTGATATCTGAGATTCTTGTTTTATCTTTCTACATTAGATTTTATCATCTATATTTGTAGCCCTAGGAAGTCATTGTTGAGATTTTATACAATTCAATGGATGACATCTAGCTCATTTTTAGTGGAATATTGAGGCATGGTTTGGGTGTTTTTAACTATGGCTAATGTCACTTGATGTTTATTCTATGGAATTAGATCTAGACCACCTAGGTTTAGGAAACCTAGTTATTCATTTTATGTGGGATGACCCATCAAGAACTAATGCATTACATAGAGTGACTATGGCATAAGTTAATTCTAGTTATTACTAGGTAAAAGGTTTAATGCAAGAATTTATGGTAGCATACTAGGGATAGGGGTCATGGTTTAGCCTTATGGATTTAGTTGCCTATCAAATTTGATGTCCCTTTCATATGCTAATGATAGTTATACTATAACTTCATCTCTTCTCAATAATATGGCCACCCAAGGGTGTTGGGCAGTCTTACACATTTCAAGTGATAGTTGAGGATTAGGTTGGTAAAGTGTGATTACCCACATATACATATTTTGGAACCTAGCATTGAAATTTATAACGGGCTCATTTGGTTCCATCTTGATACAAGTGAAATACTGGTATAAGACAATGGGGTATATTACTTGGCCAAATTAGGTAAGGAAAGTAGAGATAAAGTGGTCATAACTCAGTATAGTTTTTCTGGTAAGGTTTAAGAACCAATCATAGTTAGAGTCCATTAGAGTAAAATGGAGTAACTTACATGCCACATCATCATGTTCTATATTTAGGAGTATTAGGGTGGTTTATATGAGGTTGTGTTCCTTTGCATTTCATCCTACATTAGGGGTGAAATGAAGAACATACCTCTCAGGGTTCTTGGATAGATCATGGATGACTCCAAAGATGTTAATGGTTGAGCTAGCTAATCTTGGCCATATTGGGTTGAAACTTTGGAATAGGTTATAGAAATGAGATGATATGAGTCATGGTGTATCTAGATTGAGTGGACCTAGGTTTTCTATCAAAAACTAGGTAAAATTACCAATCTACCTAGATGAGACCTAGCCTTGGTAATAGGTGAATTAGCCTCCAAAGTGATGGATAATCCAATAATCATTATCAAACTATTACCAAAAAACCAAACTCAACATATTGGTTAAGAGAGTTGAAATTAAAACAAGCATGAAGTATTTTCCCACTTTCTATCTCTCATTTTTATTCACTCCAATCTTATCTTTACCCCTAGATGCCCATGATATTGTACATTCTTCAAAAATGAGGTGGGGATCACTAATATCTTTCATCCTCCATTTTAGGACTGATCTGGAATCAACCTAGGGAATAGATGTAGGTATTGGGCTTCACAATTGGAGTCTATGTGAATAGTCTCCAAGAGATGCACTATTACCAACTCAATTTGAATACACTATACTTCACACAAGTTAAATACAATCATGAATACTTTGAGTGTTGGGTTTATTTCTTCTAAGCACAAGGAGAAAAGGGAACTTTAGTATCACTAAATACATAAAGGCAGAAAAAGAAGCCTCTAGGTCTAAAATGAGATCAATGTAATGATCATTAAACTAAGTGACTCTACCACAATTATACCACCATAGATTGAGTTTCACTAAAGTTGTATCTCTAAAAAAATATAGTGGGGAGAGTATGAGGGAAATAAAAATATGCCTTAAAAGTGAATTCCTACAAAAGATTAGTACTAGAGGTTTGTTGTCAAAAATAGATTAAAAAACCATATGAAAATTTGAAGGTAGGCACACAAATCATCAACACTTAACAGAATAAGAATGGAGGAAATCACATAGAGAATATAATAGTAAGCTCATCATAATCATGACATACATAAAGTGACAAAGAGTTAATCCAATTAATCTACCATTGTTCATCATTTATATATGAATATATAAGAAAATTAAATATAGAAGAGACCTTTTTTTTTAAAACATAAATTGTATTCATTAAAAGAGTGAAAAATTATACAATAATTGATATGGGTCACTATTATAATCTAGAGTGTGGAAGGAAACATAGATTAAATTTTAGTAATAATCCAACAAAACTTTTGAACAATTTTTGGTTGAAGCTACAATATAATATGACTCTTTTATAAATAAATAAGGATTGGGGATCACCTCTAAAAACTTTGAGGATACCATCCTAGGCCATGATGGCCACTAATTATATTTACAGCCATATTTCAAAATTTGAACCAAAAACAAAACCCAACAAACCCACAATAGATCTATGGAGGACCACTAGTTAACTCTCAAAGGTAGCTAAGAGGAGTTGGCTCCTAACTACTTTGAATGGGTATTATTAACCTCTATCATGACTAATACAAGGTCAAATTCCTTGTCCATCATAGCCAAGTTCATTGAACTCTCCTTGAATATCATCTCTACCTAAGATATTAGTCTTTGGGAGATATGGAAAGCTACTTTCATTGAGGCCTAGACTCTGGAGACTTAGTTGATACTTGCATTGGATTGAGTTGACAAGTCCAATACCACCCTAAATCCATCTTGGTTTACCTTAACCACTTTATCCCTCATAACTTGGTCAAATTAACACAAGTGGACTCTAAATTCCCCTTGGTTGATTAGAGTGCCTTTTAAGTGGAATAACAAGTAAATATTGACCTCATTAAATTATCTCAATATCTTATTATCTCCCTCTTATAAGGGATCTATTATAGTATATTCCAAGGATAAACATTACTCTATTACCACTCTCATTTTCTTGGAATAAGTGTATTAAAAACCCAAATCTAAGGTTGGCATCAATTTGAGCTCTCACAACTTCCCCGTGTTGACCACCACTTGTTACTTCTAAAATTTCCATCAATATTTATAATCCTCACCATGTAATCCTTTGTTCATTATATGATTCCATTTGTCTTGTCCTGAGTCCCCACTAATTTCCTGAGATTGCTAAAATTAGTAAGAGGGCATCCTTAACCTACCTAATTAGTTTGACTAGGAATGTACACTTTTCTTGGGCCTTGAGATTTTAGACTTGGATCTACATGTCCTCAAGGAAATTATTAGACATGTCATGAGTAGTTCAAAGGATGGATAGTGGGTCCTCATCCATTTTATTTTATCAAATATAATTATTCACTTTGGTGAGGGAAAATAGATCTTGGTGGGTCTACCATATCATTGGGTTCCCCTCTAAGATGAATATCTGACTAAGCATCCTCTTCATGCTCCTTAAGGATATGTCAAAACTCCACTATATATCTATGTCACCTTAGACATCCATTTATGGTGCATGTGATCCTAGGACCATCCCTTATGTTGTTAAGGGTGTTAGAGACATGGTTGAAATGGTGGTGAAGGGAAGAAAATGATTTAGAAGGGAGATGGAGAAAGTAGGAGTAAAAGAGGAAAGGAGTGGATGTAGAGGGACCATGGGGGTGAATGGAGGGAGAAAAAAAGTGGAAGCCCATGAGAAAATTTGAGATTTCAATTATTATTGGGTGAGGTTCATCCGAGGTGGGATTTTCCTTAAGAATATATCATGGAACAATAGGGATGAGATAGATTGGTTAAAGTCAAAGTTATTAGGGCCTTGGGTAAGGGAGAGATGGGAAAGAGGATAAAATCACTAAGCTATTACTACTAGGGTTGGAGGATTCACTAAAACTTATGGAAGATGTGGAGCTGAAATTGAAGGCCATTAGGCTAGAGTTGAAGGATGGGTCACCTTCTATTTATTTTTTAGTCTCTTAACTAGGTTAGCTTTAGGTTCTTCAGTAGATAGTTTGATTGTGATGGTGGGGACCATAAGGATTTATTATGTAGGACTTGGAGCCACATAGAGGATCATTGGGATTACTAGAGTGGAGACTGAGAGGCTCCCTACTAGAGGTGGTAGGATCCCAAAGGCTATATTCACACTTGTTATTGAGGGCACACCTAGGGGAGGAATTGAGAGGATTCTAGGATATGAGATGGGTAGATAAAAAAGGAATGAGGAAGTGAGGATGATTAGAAAGATTTAGGCCAAAGGTACTTGGGTCAAATATGGAAGGGGAAAATGAGAAATAAAGTAGGAGATGGATTTGAACTAGTGGGCACTAAAAAGGGAGTTAGAATGTGTTGAGAGTAAGGAGTGGAATGGAAATGGGAAGAGATAGATGATTTATGTGGAAACCTAGATGGGTTCCTAATAAATGCCTATTTAGGGCTCACTCTTGAGCTGATAGCCATATCAAATCTTATAGAGTACAATATTGATGGTTGAGCAGGCTACACTTAGGCTATTTGGTGTCATGTAGTCTGATCTTGGATCTAATGAAGCATATTTACTATAACTACCAAAGGAGCTAGAGGTAGAGTGTGATGAGAAATTGGAGGAGGCAAATGTGGAGGTAGAACATGTAGAGTAAGGGCTGATGGTAGAAGTGGAATAGGAGTTGGGTTAGAGTTTGAGGAAGAGAAAGTGGTTGGATTCCCTTTAAGATTATCTAAGAGATGGGTAGAGATTTTAGAGTTAGGTCCTCCATGGATCAAGTAGGAGTTATAAGATTTATTAAGGGGCTTGATTAACCCTTTTCCCCTTTCTTCTTCTTATTCACTAATATCTAGGATAACACATCTTAGTCATCAATAATTTATAAATATAACTCATCATCATCATCATCATCATCATCATCATCATCATCAATTTTATGGCCTTAACTGATGTTGATCCAAGTTATGTATTATGATAAATGGGTCTGAATCACCCATTTAGGGCCCCACTATCAAATTCTACATTTTTTGAGTGGAAAGGAGTCTTACATGGCTACCATATTTTGTATTGAAGGGAAGTTCATATAGATGTGGTGTCATATGGTAATTAAGAGTAAATGGCATGCATTCTACTAACACTATACATAGAAGCTAAAGATGTCATTCACTATTTTTTAGGTGATCTCATGTTCTGCTAAGTGGATAGACACATAATATGGTATCCATATGTGGTATTAGATGAAACCTATGACTCAAATCACTGTGTCATCTTTATACAACCAATAGTTCCCAATGGATTTGATAGAGTCCTAGATTATCTTTGAGATATAGGGCATGAGAATTTCATAGCCTTCATGGTATACCACTAGGTAGATGTGGTCATAGACATCTCAAACATGCTAGTAGAATTAATGGCCATAGATATTGTAGAAGACCATGTGGATATTTGGGCCACCAAAAATACATGTCAAAATTTTTGATAGCTTTAATGAGATTATCCCATAAAAGGCATTGAAAGGGTAACTCATCATGTACAAGTCACTCTAATTTAAAGCATTTATAATGGTGTGGATCAAATTGAAGTTAATTAAGCCTATAATGTTTTATATGTCAGATTGAGTTAGGAACATGTGCAAAAGGGTCACCCATAGATCATTAACATGGTGGTAGTATGATTCCTCAAATAGTTGATTTGGTAGGATCATGCCCACTCAAACATTCTCTTAGAAGGTGTAGAACATGTAGCCATTAATATTTTCCTTATTAACGCACTTGAAATCAGGGTTCTTAGCCCATTCATGGAGGACGTCATATATTTGGTAATCATGTATCTAGATCAACACTACCACTGCATCATATGATAATGAAATGTCTAGGAGGGAATAGTATGCCTCAAAGGGATTCCTAGATATGTTGGTAATATGGTGTTAAGAAGTGCGTAAACACACCTAATCATTGATGGTGTCTTATCCATGGATAGCTTATAGAGGACATTGCCTAGTAGATTAGATTAAGGAAATTCCTTTAGTTTGGATATGGATTTATTAAGTCCACACCTTTTATAGGACTGAAGGGTATACTCATACTCAACTAGCTAGTTGTTGACGTTGGTAGAATTCCTAGGGACCTAGTCCATTACTTTAAATATATTATTATAGTTTCTATACATGGTTAAATAATATGAGAAATTGGTGTTCTATTACTCTAGATTGGTCTTTCATTTTAAGGATGTCATTCCCATTAGATTAGGATAGAGGGGGAATTAGGAAGATTTGGGCATCAAAGGTATGAGATATAGGGATATTGTGTAACTTTGAAAGTAAAGATCTAGAGATTTATTCTAAGGCAATAATGTTAACCATTAATGGGGATCCCTTGGGATTTATAAGTGTATGCATACATCTCCTTTCATTAATGAAATTTTATGGCTCACTTATTATGAATTTGAAATTGAGCTAGTGGCTGGAGTTTCTCCCTTTTTTTCAAAATCTAGAAATGAATTCAGATCCCATGATCCTCTACCACTAGTCAAATATAGCAATGGTGATGGGAAAATTTTAAAACTATCCAATATAGTCAAAATTCCAATTTCATTAATGCTTAATACATGGTATGCATACATTCACATCTCTTAGATGCCCCTCAGCTAACTCCTACTTTTTAACATGTTTCATCCACTTATTTATCCTTTCATTAATGGTCAGTACCTAGGCATGGTTCTATATTCCATGTTATTACCTAAGAATGGGTGACATGTCACCAGTGGACATGTGGAACATATTAATTATCCGTCAAGTCTCATATGTACTTCATTCTAATATTATTGGGTCACAAGTGGTGACTAGTTACACTTTACAATAGATGATGTGGTAGCTTCTAATTTGACTAGGCTTTCTTAGGCTTTGACATCTCTAATAGGTCTAGTGGATTAGCTTCTCTAACTCTAAATAACATGGAAAATCCCATTGGTCTAGGATATCCTAGGCTTTGACATCTATAAAAGGTTTGGGGGACTGGCTTTTATGGCTCAAAATGACATGCAACCTCCAATCAGGTTAGTTTCTCTCAGGTTCTAACATATTTGATAAGTCTAGGGGACTAGCCTCTTTAAATCCACATGACATAGAAGATTTCCATTGGTTTGGGCTCTATTGAGATCTAACATCTATAATAGGTTTAGGGGATTTGATTCCTTGAATCCAATCAACATGGAAACTTATCATTGGGTTGGGCTCTCCTAGGCTCTAACATCTTTGATAGGTCCAGGGGACTAGCCTCTCTGACTCCAAATGACATGCTAGCTTACCATTGGGTTAGGATCTATGAGATTCACAAAATGATGAAGTAATAAATATAAATATAAAATGTTTCATTAAATCTTACTTGCCAAACATGAAGATATTAATTTGTTATAGAGGATAATGGGTTTTCTACTCTAGGAAGGAACTAGACTCTAAGCCATCAAGCATCTTAACATACTACAGATGGATGAACTTTAGGGCATCTTGATTACCTATGAAATGAGAACAAGTGATGGAATAACTTCCAAAAAGGAATTTTTATTCAAATTTGATAAAATTCCACAAATTAAAATGGTCAACGATGAATTTTATATAGACATTTATGATGACAAGATAGAGTCAAAAAATAAGGAAAGGATCAAGTAAGTATAAGGTCAAGTTGCCATTCAAGTGATTTAACTAATGAAAGATTGGTAATTTTGAATTTAAATGTCTTAAGAGGGATAATAATTATCATGACAAATATAATGATGAACATCATGGTTATCATAATAAGTTCTATAAGTCTGAAAAGAACAAATAGAGTTTTAGTAAGTATGAAGAAAAGAAAGGGTCATTTAAGAATAAGATAAATTTTTATATCATAGAAAATAGTAACTCATCTGATATAGGTGACACAAGTACATCTAATAGTGATGATGATTGTAATGATCTTGATATAAATGATACCTTATTCATTGAAATATAAATAGACAATGAGGATTGTTAAAAAGGGAAAATTCTTATGTATGATGAAGAATCAGATGCAAAAGAGGCTGAAGTGAACCTTGAGATAGAATTGGTGGGTACTCTAGAGGATTCAAAGTTTCAAATAAGGAGTAATAAAAAATTGGGATCATTGGTTAAAATTTATGAGTAAAAAATCAATCTCTTTGAAGATATACTAAGTAACAAAACCAATTAACATGAGGAGATCATCAAATAGTTGGAAACTCATATTGGCATTGTCACTGTAAGACTTAAGATGAATGAGGAAGAATGCATCAATTTTGGAATATAAATAGAGTCCTTGAAGGTATAATTGGATTAGGAAATAGTCAAATTGAAGACACATCAAAATTTTGAAAAGAGAAATGAAGTTCTTGGTGATATTTTGAATAGTTAGAGGTCTCCACATGATAAGACAAGTACTGGATTCAAAGAAGACCAAAATGAAAATAATGAGAGTCAAACCTAAAAGGAAAATATACTATCAAAAAGTGATGGTATTTATAGAGTAAATACCTATACAAAACTCTCAAATTTGAGACTAAAATTGGTCATCAACAAGTCAAGAAGAATGTAACTCATTCAAGATATAAAAAAGGTAGAGGTGCATCATTAAACATTATATAGACAAGGTATGTAAATCCTTTCAGTGGTTACTATTTCTCATGAAATAAATATGTGCATAGAGCTATGGATTGTAGACATCATACTAGAATCAATTCATCATGGAATAATAGAGTGAATGTCTATTTCAATGGTAGAAGTATAATTTTATGCTATAATTATGATCATAAATGACATATCGTAAGGGATTTCAACATAAAGCATATAAAGAGATTAGTCAAGACAAAATTTTATACATTCATGTCACTAAAAAGTAGATCAAAAAGTTAAACCCTATGGACAAGGTGAAGGAGGAGAAAAAGATTAAAGGAAAAGAGTCTATGCTATCTTAGATTGACTTTCACATCCAAGATAAAGTCATGAAATGGTATATAGATAGTTGTTGTTTAATCCAAATGATATGGTATAATATAAATTTCTTCTTATTTAATAATAATGTTTTAGTAACAATGAGATTTAGAGATAATAAAACTACTAATAGAGTTAGCAAGAGTATCTTGTGTGTGTACAATGGTAAGACCAAGACAGAGAATGTGTTGTATATGGAAGGTTTGAAACATAAATTTATTAGTGTAAGTCAGATATTCAACCAAGGACACACACTAACCTTTCATGATAGAGGGTGTGGTATAAGGAGATCCAAATTATGGAGGCTAATTGTTAATGCTAAGAGGATTGAGAACAATCTATATGTCTTGAATGAGGTAAAGAAGGAGAGATGATTCATGAAAATTATTTAAGAAATTTGGATATGGAACAGAAGGCTAGGCCACCTAAAATTTGATAATATGGTCAAGATAAGCTCTAAGAATTTTGTGAAGAATATGCTTAAAATCACTAAACCTACAAACACACTTTGCAAGGCATGTCAACATGGTAATCAAACAAGAAGAAGGTTCAAATCTAATGATTATTATATTACAAGACCTTTAGAGTTAATACACACTACTCTTTATCGACCTAAAATAATTTAAATAATTCATGGAGATAGCTACTTCATGTTACTCATAGATGACTACAAAAGAGTGACTTGGATAGTATTCTTGAAAGAAAAGTCAGAAGCTTTTAACAAGTTCAATGCATTCAAAGATCTTGTGGAGAATGAAAAGAATGGGAATATCAAGTACCTAAGACATGGTAGGGGAGGAGAGTTTTGGTTTGATGAGTTTTATGACTTTAATGAGGTTCATTGATTAAAGGGATAATTCTCATCAGCTAAGACACCTCAACAGAATGGGTAGTTGAAAGAAAGAATATGATAGTTCAAGAAATGACAAGAACTATGCTAAATGAGTCTAGACTATTTTTTGGATACTAAAAATAGGTAGTGAACAATATTTCAGACATTTTGAATAGAGGACAAATAAGGAATAATGGTAATAAGACCCCTTATGAATTATAGAAATTTAGACCTACTAATGTGGAACACTTTAGAGTGTTTGGAAGAAAATGATTCATCAAAAGAGATGAAGAATACTCATGTAAATTTAATTCTATATATGACTAAGGTATATTCTTAAGATACTCATCAGTAAAATTGGCCTATATATGTTATAATAATAGGTTTTTTAAGATATTATAAATCACTAATGTGAATATTGATGGGACAAGTTCTAAGAAGTCACACTCATAGTCAAGGGACACATTAGATAATTTGGACTTCAAGAATGAATAAGAAATAATAGAGATGGATGAGGAAGAATAATAAGTTAAGGAAAGATAAGGTTCAAAATGTCCTTCAAGATAGATTTAGAGAGACCATCCTACATCATAGATCATTGGTAACAATAATTTAGGTATGCAAACAAGGAAAAGATTGGTAAGTAGCTTAAATAAGGAAAATGTTGATATATTATCCAATATTGAACCTAAAAATCATGTAGAGGCAAACAAAGACAAGTTTTTAGACCAAATATAAAACAATGAGACTTGAGAACTTGTTCTTAGACCTAAATAAAAGAATGTAATTTTCACTAAATGGGTGTTTAGGAATAAGTTGAATGAATATGGAGAAGTCAATAGGAATAAGGATATACTGGTATGAAAAGGGTATGCATAAGTTGAAGGTGTATATTTTGAGGAGACATTTTCTCTATTAGAAATATTATAGGCTATTAGATTTTTTATAGAATATACAAGATTCAAAAGACTTAAGTTGTATTAGATGGATGTCAAATAAATGTTTTCGAATGGAAACTTGGAAGAGGAAGTGTACATGGATAAACCTAAGGGTTTCTTATTATTAGGTAACAAAGACTATCTATATATATCTAAAATGGATCTTTATGGTCTAAATATTTTCATAGGGCTTGGTATGCTAGGTTAGATAGGTATATATTGGACCAAGGATTCAAACTAAGAGTTATAGATAGTAATCTATACATAAAGATAGAAGATGACTATTAATTGATAGTAATTGTCTATGTGTATGAAAACATATTTGATGGAAATAATGAGTATATTACTAAGGAATTTATAGATGTGATGAATAAGGATTTTGATATTTCCATGATAAGACAACTATCATTCTTTATTGGGTTACAAATCAACCAATTAGAAAAATGTACATTCATTTCATAAGCT
The DNA here is from genome assembly GCA_037957365.1 of Torreya grandis. Classification (NCBI taxonomy): domain Eukaryota; kingdom Viridiplantae; phylum Streptophyta; class Pinopsida; order Cupressales; family Taxaceae; genus Torreya; species Torreya grandis. Next base: position 671,159 of record JARHVA010001372.1, read on the forward strand.
AAGTACATAAGAGATATTTTAAAGAAATTTGAGATGGAAGATTGTAAGGTACTTAACACACCTATGATAATATTGTGTAAGATAAGAAAGGAATATAGATCTACAAATTTGAACCAAACATCAAATAGGTTAATGATTTGAATTTTGCTAGACACTACTACCTCTAGACCTGACATCATGCAAGTAATAGGTCTTTTGGGAAGATTTCAAGTACACCCAAACGAAAATCATCTAAAATTAGTCAAAAGGATACTTAGGTATCTCAAGGGGAATATGTATTTTGGCTTGTCATATTTTAGGATCAATGAGTTTAACTTGATATCCTATATAGATATAGACTGGTCAAGGATTTTATATAATAGGAAGAATACCAGCGGAGGAGATTTCTTCTTAGGAGAATGCCTAGTATATGAGATAAGCAAGAATAAATCATATGTGGCATTATATACTTGTGAGGATGAATACATTATAACAAATTCATGTTACACTTAGGTCTTATGGATGATATAGACCTTAAAAGACTACAAGGTAGAGTATGATTGTGACAATACAAGTGACATAAACATCTCAAAGTATCTTGTCATTCACTCAAGAACTAAGTACATTATCATCAAGTATCATTTACTAAGAAAAAAGTAAGTGAAAAAAGTGTTTTAATTGAATATATTTCTACAAATGATCAAAATTCATAAATTTTGAATAATCCACTTCTGAAAGCAACATTTAAACATCTAAGACAATAAGTAGGTGTAGTTCCTGCTCCTATCAGTCATTAAAGAAGTCAAGTGCTTAGGGGGAGATAATGAGGTGATTCATTATATCTAATATTAGGTGAGTAGTTTTTATAAGGTATGAATGGAGATAGGGGGAACATGTTTTTATGTTTCTTCATAAACTCATAATCATGTGTGTTGAGTATTTTAGTTGTAAAAGGTGTAATCCAAAAAGTTGTGGGAATCTCTTTATCATTTATGTCAAAGGGAGAGAAAGTTAAAAATAAGGATGAAATTGCTTGTTGAGAGAATTTTTTAAGAGTGATTTCCATCACTGACAAAGGGGGATATTATTGAGTATTTCCATTGATGTCAAATGGTGCATTTTTTGAAGGTTGATGTCAAAGGTGACTAGGAATAATTGACAGTGTGTAATGTGACAAGGGTCATTGAAATAATGTTTTCAAGAGAGAGTGTTTTCATGAGAGAAATATAAAGAGAGAATTTTAATGAAAATAATGTATTATGGTTATATGAAGGTACATGTCATTGATGTTAAAGTGCATAGGAATCCTAGTCATAACATAAAGTGGTATGTTGACTAGTCATGACATAAAGAGGTATGTGCATGAAAATGAATGAACACAAGCATGTGAAGGTTCTACGTCAATATTTGATAATTTAAATAAGGTGTATATTCATTCATGAGAGTTTCAATCTGAGCCTATAAAGGTGGGACCTTTAGTCTATGTTTTTATCTAGACAGCTCTTAGATGCCACCTTGCCTAATGAGGTATGAAGATAAGATTTCAAGGAAATTATAAATGTATGAGCATTAATATAGGTTATATAAGTTTTTTTAGGCATTATCACAAAGTTTGAGGTTAATATTTGAAAATAAAGTTCATGAATCATTGTTTTAGGCCTTCTCAATTTCACAGAATAAGGTCTCAAACCTGAGAAGCACTTTCAAACATTTATTGGAATGTGTAACCCTTACATGGGATTATAAGAAATTTAGAAGATATGGGGAAAGTACTTAGATAAGATCTCCAAGCATTAGTTTTGGATTCAAGTGGTATTACTTTATTAACAATTGTTAACACCAAAACCTATGTTAAACCTCTCTCCCTAATAAGGACCCAATATGAAAGATCTTGTCGAAAAAATATTAGGATAGATTTAAATTCCTAGATAGACTATTGGATCATGTATTCAAATCTACCAGGAATGTCCAAGTTGTGTTTTTAGTTAGATGAGAGAGAAAATGCACAGGTATAAGATTATTTGTTAAGAAATTATTATATGTCTAAAAATTTGTATTGGTCAAGAAGAGAAAATGGATTGGAAAATAATATAGAGACTCATTTTTCATGTCCATGATGATTTTTGAATATATTATATCTTTAAAGTGTTCCAATTTTGTCATCCATGTTATCTAGTCATAGATAGACCTAATGGTGTGAATAGGGTAAAACCCACACATAGATGAAAATGTATAGTTGAAGTTGTATGCATGATATATTGATGAAAAAATTAAAATGAAATATTTATTTATGAATTTTAAGTCATTATAATGCTTTGATAAATTTGGAGGTAAGTGTATGTATTCAAAAAGTTTCTCATAAAATGACATGTTTGGTTTAGATAAGATTATGTGATATAAGATCAATAAATTGGTCTACAAGACCAATATTTAGAATTAGATCATATGAATTTTATATCTAAGGATGGTTTTAATATAATATAGGACAATTTTCATGCATCAAGAGTCATGAAAAGTGTCTACATGGTTGTTGTATTTCTAATTCATCATGACTATTTTTTGAGGTGAATTAGTAGTTCTAAGTAAGCAAGTTGCATAGATGTTATTAAAATTTTATCTCATGAGTGAAATAATTCCAAGCATTTGGTGCTGACCTTGAGGTCATGTATAATGTATCTAAATGTTTAATTTTTTATATTTTATTAGTTTAAGGGTGTTTAAACTTCAATTTTCCAAGATAGACTTTAAGGTACACATGCCTAATATGACAGTTTATCCTAAAGGAGTTTTCATGGTATGAATGAAAGATACATGTCTAATAAAGCATGGAAGAGGTTATTATAGTTAATTTTCTAAGTGATTGAATGGTTTTTTATTATTGGAAAGAGTCATCTAGGCCCAAGAGGATCATGTTTTGGCACTAAGAGGATATACCTAATGCAATTAGGTCTCTATGAGGCCTAAAGGAGGAGTAAAGCCTAATTTCATTCTTACAGACAAAAACGGGTTAAAAATATTTTTTAATCATGTTCATAGTATGTTATTAGACCTATATCATGTCTTAATTAGGAGGTTGAAGGTGTGTGGTTGACTAAGGTGTGTGTAACCATGAGACTAGTATATATACAAAGTAGTTTAGGCCTATTTGTGTGTATACAAAACAAACAAATAATATATTTCATTTTTTAGTAGAAGGAGGATTGAAATTATTTATAGACCATATAAAAGATAATATGTGTGAATGTGATGAGGTTGATGATTTAGTGTTGAGTCACTTAGGGAGTTAGTGCTTCCTTACAAGTTGGTGCTTGTTAAAGCCTAGTCAAGTGGGTGCTTGAATTTATTGGGGTTAGTGCTCCAAGTTGATTTGTTGATCATTATAATTTTATATTTTATTGTATAGGATAGTAGTCTATTTTTAGATATCATAGTGGGTTTTCTTCCCCTTGAGGGTTTCCCACTCATATATGCATTTTATTCTATTATGCTCATGTGAATAGCTATTTATGCATTACTATGTCATTATATTGCTTTCATGGTTCAAGGATTATTAAATTATAATTGATTAAATTTTAAAAAAAAATTATTCACCTCCTCTTAGTGATTGTGCTTCCAACATGTGTAGTCTAGGTCAAAACTCTATTTTTTGGGGGCTAGCTCACTTGATTTTCCACTTGAATTATCTCTCTAAAACCTAATTCTATTGGGATGAAAAGGGACAAAATAAAAAATTAGAATAAAACCTACACTAATAGTGGTGGTAGACCATACTTGAATATCCTCTCTTAGTTTGTCCCTTAAACACACTTATGAACTTGATGAAAAATAAAAATTGATTAGACCTCTGAATAAAGTGCTAGGCATGAATGTTTCATGTGAAGATCAAGTGTAATTTTTTCAACTTGAAGGCTAAGAACCTAGGTATGATTAATACACTATTATCCCATCAAAAATTAAAGAAAACACTTACCTATTAATACTTCACATAACCTTTATAGACTAATAACATGAAATTAGATGCATTAAAGGACCTACATAAGATAATAAAACTCATACATTATGAAAATCAAGTCTCATAGGCATAATAACATTCAAACCAAAAGTTTGCAACTATTTTTTTATGAATTCAAAGGCATAAGGTATAATTTTGGTAGATCTTTCCTACACCCAAATAAGGGATGATAAAAAATATCTCAATGCCTACTTATATATAATGTTTATGGGAGAGGAGAGAAGAGTCCAAGTGTAGGAGAAGCCATGAATGAAAAAAAGGTGTCACATGACACTTACATCAGTCATTATCAATCCCTCCATGCATTAACATTTCTTTAATGACTCCATTTTGCCATCGAGATGAGGTGTGAAGGCTATAAATTCCATGTTTGACTTCATGAAGAGTGTGAACATGCCAAAAATATTCCATTATTCCACATTATGATAGTTAAAAAGTGTACATAGGGTGTAAACATGTATTAAATAGGTGTTAACAAACCTCTTCTTCAATGTGCATACTAATATGGATTTTAAATTATCTCCATTCCTTGATAATGGTATTCAATATGAATACGACTCTCTTCATTGATAGTTATAAATGGCTCAAAGTGGCTTGATGAACCTGAAATATGGGTTGTTATTAATATGGTTTTCCTTCATTTCATCTCTTTAATGATATAATATTATGCAAATCTTAGACTTTTAACTAACCTTGGCATGGAAAATAGATATTTTATCTCATTTCTATCAAACCAAGTTTGACTCACTATTTTGTCATTAATATCTAACAAGCAGCATGTTTTAATGTTTGAGTTTTAAATAAAATACAAGAAATATGTTATTAGTAGCATTTTTTAGAAACTCTAGTTTTGATCCTAGTTTTGTGAAGCTATGAACTCAATCCATATCTATGAACTTGGGTAGAAGATATGTGTGTAGACCGAAGGATGATTCAAAGTGGAAAGCAACAAAGAATTTTCCACCATCATAAAAGTTTGAAGATAATATAAATCTATCTATGAAATTTATAGGATAATATCTACAAGATTTGTAAAACTATTTATATGGAATCTACAAGTCTAAAATATAAGTAGTAGGTGAGTTTGTAGCCAATCCAAATGAAGAACATTGCTCTAGCTGGAATCGCATCAAAAATATACTCACTTATTATTTTGAAGGATTCAATCTTGATATTTTGTATATATTTTAAACTTAAACCTATTATAGGGATAATACAATTGTCTCATCAAAGAAGATAGATTTTTTAGGAGCTTAATCAATCCAAATATCCTATCTTAGGGATAAATAGATTGACTAGGTAGTTCTACTTTTCTACATATTGTTTTTAATTTGATTGTATTAACATAAATATGTAAATATTTTGTCTTAAAATCAGGATGAATATGGTTTTTAAACTCATAATTTTTGATATATTAAATGTTCTATCTTTCCATTGATTAATGCAATATCATTCCAGCTTTCAGTATTGAGTAGACTCCATTCCTGACTCTAAAAAGAGCAAGGGCCCACTTTCCTTGGAACAAAGAACTTTTGTACGGTATTTATGTTTATGTTATTTGATTTCATGATATTGGATAATCTAAGTATTTCACATACATACATAAGGGAGTGATTTATAATAAGTAAATTTAAGATTTACATTTCAATAGTTATTTCCTTTCAGAGCAAGTGTGATTAGCATAGTATTTCTTGTTAAATATTCAAGTTGAGTGTTTACATTTTCAATAATGTATGAAGTGTATTAATTTTATTTGATTTTGAGTAAAAGTATTGAAGGTGTGAAGTACATTAAGTGTGTTTTGATTTGAAGTGAAAGGATTGAATTAGTTTAGATTGATAATTAATTTCTTCTTTCAACAAGTGTGAAATAACTAGTGTAGAAGCATCCTTTCATTAGTAAAAATTAGATTAATATTTCCAAACCCCCACCCAAATACCAATATATATATATATATATATATATATATATATATATATATATATATATATATATATATATATATATCTACCACCAAAAACGTTATTGCAGATAACTTTAGACACTGGTCCTAGTTTTATAGACATCAATATGAGAGATTGATTAAATGAAGAGTTAAATGATAGTCATCATTTTTGACACTGATGTCGAGGAACTTTAGGGTGTTAGTAAGGTAAATCTTATTGATATATATTAAAAATAACATAAAATATAAAAATTAGAAAAAGAGCAATCAATTTATGTTCTGACCTAGAGATTCTAAAGGATGATTTGTTACTAAATACCCTCCAGAAACAAAAGAAGAAATTCCTTCAACATCTTTAATTGAGAGTCCTACTCTAGAACTTAGAAAAGGAATTCCTTCACCATCTTTAACTAATATCCTTGAATAAGTTTTTGAATTTCATCTTGAAGATTCTCCTAAAATCTTATTAGGAACTAGAACATTACCATAACCAAGTCTTATAGGATGAATTCATCCAGAACATCCACTCATAAGAAGAGATTATCTCAAGGCTATAAAAGATTTAGAAGAAGAATTTTAATGAGCTATAACTAGAGAAAGTTTTGAAGAATTTGACCAATCCTCAACTAGTTACACAAATATCCATTGGGAAACCAATCCTAGTATCAAAGAGTCATTAGAATAAGAAGACATGGCTAAATAACAAAAATAGTAAGTTATATCACCAGGAAGGACTTTTTCCTTTCTCAATATTTTAGATCTTAATGATCAAACTACCATGAAAAATATTTCTTTTGTTAATTTTCCAAATTTTTGGGGAAGATCCAAAGAAGACCCTGACTAGTTTTTTTTTGAATTTAAGGTACTTTTTCAAACTTATGACTATATAATAGACAATAAAAAACTAAAATTATTTCCATCTACACTAAAAGATGTAGCCATGAGATGGTTCATGAGCTTACCAGGTAATTCTATTTGTACATGGGAAGACATGGAAACTAAATTCCTAATTAAATATCAATATTATTTTAGGGTAAGATAAAGGAAGGAGGATTTCTTTAAAATAAAACATAATGAAGATGAGTCTTTGGAAGAATATTTGGATAGGTTTGTGTTTATTCAAAAATGGATTAGTTACCCACTTACTGAATAAGTCCTAAAACATATTTTCCTCAAAGGCTTAGATGAAGAAATTAGAGATGCATTAAATCTAATGGGAGGAGGAAACATAAAAACTAGCCTTTCATCATATTTTAGAACTCTGTACTAATTACTCCTGGACAAAACCATGAATGAGGAAAGGAAGATTAGGAATATCTAATGAGTTGGGAAAATTAATGGAAGAATTTGCTAATCTAAAAATAGATATGTTGGTTAGACTAAACATTGCATTTGATGGCCTTTAGGCTAAATCCAATGCAATATAACCATTAAAAATATGACATCCTAAGTGTAGGTTGAAACATGCACTTAGAGACTATCCTTTGGATAAAATAAACATTTCATCTTATGGAATATTTGAAGGCAAAGACCATGACATAGATCATTACACCTATCTACCTACATTGAAAAATTAGATGAAATTAAATTTTTAACCCATTAAAGAGCTAAACTATATTCAGAGGTAGAATTTCTTTCCATAAAACAAAGTCAAGGGATAGTTTGGTTCATAAAAACCTACTAATACTTGGATAACATCATGGAATGTTTTAGTGCCTCCACCTTTATGGGGACAAACACATATGCCATCAAATCAAATGCCATAGATAGAATAGGTATCACCTCAACCATGGATGTTACCACAATAGCCATGGGTACCCAAACAATAGTCACATCCACAATGGAATACATAATGGAACCCACAATAGAATGTTAATCCATAATATAAATAACCAAGAAGGTCACCACAACAAAATACTATATTGTCACCCCCTATTGTCTAACATCTAAAATAAGTTAATCAGCCCTCAATGCCTACACAACCAATAGCTAATCCAAAGAACAAGTAGCTAACACTTGTTTATGTCAATGAATAAGGAGACACAATGAGTGTAGGAGAAATTGAATACTTTGATTTTTACTTAAGATCAAGAAAAACTATAAAGGAACCACCAATTCTCATTATTGAAGTAATAAATGAAGAAGAAGAAACAAAATAGTCTCAACCAAACAATAAAGAAACCAAAAGCAATGAAAACACTAATAAACACAAGGGAAATATTACTATAACAGTAGTTCCTTTCCCTAAAATATTAAAAGAAATTAAGGTCAAAGAAGAATCAGATTTGATCTATGAGATGTAAAAGATGAGTATTGAGGTGCCCCTACTATAAGATATTAATGATATTCTTAAATTAAATAAAATCATTAGGAATTTATGTATCAAAACACCTGGGAGGAAGAAACAGTATCCAAAAACCACACATGTTGATGGCAAGCTTTTTAATTTATTAGAAATAAAAGTATTAATATCCAAGTATGTAGACCCAGGTAATCCAATTATAATAGTCATAACAGGAGGAAAAGAAATTCCTAATGTTCTATAGGATTTAGGAGCAACAATTAATTTCATGACAACTAATACTCTCCAAACATTATCTCTCATGGGAATGCAACCTACCTCTACCATCCTTCAAATGCAAGATCAATCCATGACTAAACTAGAAGGAACTATAGAAAATGTTGGAGTGATTATTGAATCTTCAAAATCTCTAATTGATTTTATGGTGTTGAAACCTAAAATAAAGAATTTAGCATATCCTCTAATCCTAGGAAGACCATGGCTAGCTATTGTGGCAGCACTAATTTACTCTAGGATAGGAGACATGACCATTTCCAATGGTTTACAAAATAAATGCATTTCCTTTTACCCTCTTACAAAACCATTGTTAAACCACAGAAAAAAATTAGGTGGAGAAGTTAGACAATGTAACAAATGACATTTCATCTTTGGCAATGATTATAGTTAAAAATCATTTAGAAGAATTGAGTACATAAATAATTTTAGATTCTGAAGAACATGACCAAGTAACAGTAATGTTTGTTAGACCAGAATCTATGAACTATGTCAGTCCACAATCTATGGACATTGTAGAATTTATTATAACATCTTATCTCAATCCTTCTTCTTCTTCATCATCATATGACCATAAGTTAATTCAGGAAAGTGTATGGAATTGGGAAAAAAACAATAGACACATTTCTTGAGTGTATTTCATTTCCCATTAGCAGGAGCTATTCCTCTTAGAGATAGATTTTTAAAAAATGTAACCACATTAAATAAACTAATTCCTAATACATTCCCTTTGAATTCATTTATGAGTGAATATAAGTAAGTGGAATCTAATCATCCAGACACTAAACTTCTCATGGTATTACCTAGAATTTTTGTGAATATCAACAGTTGGTTAAGAAATGATGAGGAAGTTCAAATTTTTGAAGCCTTAAATTGAAAAATGAAGGATTTTTCTTGGGATTACACTAACATGAAATGGATTCACCTAAGTTTATGCACACATTAAATTTACACAATAGTAAGATAGCCACAAAGAATAATAAATCTAGCATTGAAAGATATAGTTAAAACAAACATTCAAAAATTGTTGGATGTGAGGTTTAGTTACCCCATCTCAAACAACCAATGGGTTTCACCATTGGTAATTATATTAAAAAATAATGGAAAATGGTATGTGTGGATTATAGAGAACTAAACAAGGAAACTTCTAAGATCATTTTCCTTTGCCCTTTATTGATCAAGTTTTTGATAGTTTGGCAGGTAAAAAACATTTCTCTCTTTTAGATGGGTTTAGTGGATACAACCAAATAAAAATAGAAACTAAAGATTAAGATAAAACCAAATTCACCTATCCTTGGGGAACCTTCACCTACTGAGTGATTCCATTTGGAATTTGCAATGCTCTAGCAAATTTTCAAAGAGTAGTTTTGGAAATATTCTCTGACCTCACTAATGACTATGTTCAGGTTTAAATGGATGAATTTACTATCCATGGTGAAACCTATGAAGAAGATCTTACTAATTTATAAATATTTTTGATAAGATGTGAAGAAATTTAATTATCATTAAGTCATGAGAAATTTAAGGATGATGGATCAAGGAATAGTGTTAGGACATCACATTTTTGTAAAAAGTATTCAGGCAGATCCCAAGAAAATTGAGATACTCTCCAACCTGCCTATCCCACAAAAACAAATAGAGGTTAAATGTTTATTAGGACATGATATATATTATAGATAATTTATAGACAACTTCAAAAATTAGTTTCTCCTATATTTTCATTGATCACAAAGGATAGTGAGTTATGTATGGAGTGATGATTGCCAACAAACTTTTGAAACCATCAAAGCCAAACTTAGTACTACCCTAGTATTAAAAGGACTAGAATGGATGCAACATTTCCACATATATACAGATGCTTCCAACATAATAATAGGTGTATTATTGGGATAAAAATATGAGAATGATCACATGCATGCTATCTATTATATTAACAAGAATATGACACCTGCTGAGAAAAACTACACCACAATTGAAAAAGAGTTCTTTGTTTTAGTCTATGCAGTAAACAAATTCAAACACTATATAGTAAGTTATAAGGTGTTCATGTATACATACCATTTAGTTATTATATATCTTACCAACAAACCAATAATGAAAGGATTATCATATGGTTGTTAATTTTTTACTAATTTGATATAACTATTATAGATAAACTAAGGAAATTTAATGTGGTTGATGATTTCTTGTCCAAAATTAACACTTCAGGTGAAGAAGAAATAGTTTAAAATGATTTTCCATATGAATAATTCTATTTTATTAGAATCTCTGTGGTTCACTGATATAACTAATTACCTCACTATATGGAAGTTTCCTTTGCATTTTTCATTAAAAAAAGCATTTAATTAGAGAATGTTCTTATCTTAGATGGATAAAGGGAATGTTATTTAAACTTAGAATTGATCATGTGTTTTGTAGGTGTGTAATAAATAATGAATCTTATGATATCATCAGAGCATATCATGATGAACTGGGTGGAGGACATTACTCAACCCAAAGGACCATACATAAAATCTTAGGATCATGCTATTACTAGCCTCATCTTCTCAGACAAGTGAAGAGGTATGTTAGGCAATGTGATGCATGTTAAGGAAAGTAAAACCTACTCTTTTAATTGAGATGCATCTCCATCCTCCATTGGTTTTGGAACCATTTTATAAATAGGGAATTAACCTTATAGGACTTGTGCACTCCCCATCTAGAGGAAAGGAATACCTATTAGACTGTACAGACTAGGTTACCAAATGGGAAGAAGTAGAAGTTTTTACCCATGCTTGAGAAGAAGTAATAGAATATTTCCTCTATTTCAATATTATGCAAATATTTGGTGCTCCAAGGGAAATAGTTTTAGATCAAGGACCCCAGTTCATGTCAAATATGATAAAGTACTTCATGAAATCATATCAAGTACACCATAAGAATTCTTCTCCATATCACCCACAAGCTAATGGATAAGTTCAAGTCATGAATAGAGAATTAGAAATAATTTTGACCAATATTTTTAGTACTAGATGAAAAGATTGGGAAGATAAAGTACCAAAAATAGTTTGGGCCTAAAATACCACCTAGAAAACAACTACTAGTTTTTCCCCTTATGAGCTAGTTTATGGTAAGAAACCTTTATTATTTATTGAATTTGAATTAAAACACTAGAAGTAGGAATTAAATTGGAAAAATAAAAAAAGGATAGACTTATGTAGATTAATCAACTTGATGAGATAAGAAGCCTTGAAAAAGACTAAAGTGGTAAAAAATGAAAGGAAGATTTGGCATGACTCACATATCGAACAATAAAAATTTCAAAAAGAAGATTGTGCATTTTTGTTTGATTCAAAATTCCAATAGTTCAAAGGAATACTATATAAAATGTGGCTAGGACATTACCAAATAGAGTAGGTCTTTGAGAATGGCTCTGTTAAGCTGATGCCCATTGATGAAAGTAGGAATCTTCTGGTTAATGGGCATAGACTAAACTCTACCATAAACCTCTTAGTCAAGAAGAATCTATGCAAAAAATGTAAAGCTAGGTAGATTTCTTGGAGGAACTAGTTTCTTCTATGGAAATTATTATTTAATGATTTCTCACTTCATAATAATAATAATAATAATAATAATAATAATAATAATAATAATAATAATAATAATGATAATAATAATAATTCAATAGTGACAATCCTTTTGTGGATGCTATTGACGATCCATGGCTAGAAAACTAGCTTGTTGGCTAGTCATACATTGAAGAAAGGGCCTTGGCCAGAAAACCAAAAATGGTTGGTCAAGGAAAAAAAATAAAAAAATATATAATATATATGTATATTAATTTTATCATGAAATCCTCATTGGATCCTCCATGTAATACCTTTCAAATTTTTCTTTTGAAATCTATTGACTAATCCATGGAAATTCACTTGTACAGTATAAATGGAAAAATAAATACAAGATCTAAGGTAAGAATAAATGAGTTATAAGTTTTATTTATTCATGTTTTAGGAAATAGAAGTTTTGGATTTAAATAGGGTTAATTTTATGGAGGGGAAAAAGTACAAATGGATAACCATATATTCCCTAAAGAAAGGACTAATCATAGCATGCAAAAGAAAGAGATGAGGGAGCACATGTCATAATAGATAAATATATCCAATGAAATCAATTACATCATTAATCATCATGATGGAAAATTATGGAAACATCCCATAAAGGCTTAAATATACTAAATATTTAGGGTTTTATAATCATTATTGAATGAAATAAGCCTATGGTGGTAGAAGTTACAACTATCCCTCCCATGTGAGTGATAAATTTCCACCATGTCCCGTGGTGGTCGGCTGGCCTATTTCATTGAAATTAATGGGACTAAAATATGTGTGGAATAATGATGGTAATAATAAAGTTTTTCTAGTTTCTATGAAGTCTATTAGTAGCTTTTTCCTTCAAATCCCAAGAACAAAAATTATAAACCTTGGTTTAAATTAGTCAATTCTATTGCAACTGATAACAAATTGATTTGAGCTCATAGATTCAAAAAACAATGGGGCAAAATACAAGGTCAAAACCAAGAGAGGTAACTAATTTCCTCAAATATAGGGCTTTTGCAGTAGTTTTTGAAGAAAATGGATGGTTACCATTCATCCAAAAAAAATTATGGTTTCCATGAGACACTGGTAAGGGAATCTGTGCATAACCTTACTCCTAATTTTTCTATTGTTAAAGGAATTATCATTTTAGTGTCTAGCCAAGTTATAAGTAAAATTATAGACATTCCAAATGAGAGGATTAGAGTAACTAGATGAATTCCATTCAATGACCTTATTGCTCATTTAATGGTAATGAACAAACTAGAGTTGCATGTTTAATCAACTCAAAAATAAATTTTAAGGGAGTCCATAGGGATACATTTCCTAAACCATGGAAGTTAGTAGCATTATGGGTAATGAAATATATAACTTGTGAGGGGAAATGTAGTCTTTTAGGAGGGGAATCCATGAAAATTTTGATCCATCTCAAACATGGGAGACAAAACCATCAATGCAAAATTAATCTTCCATATTTTCTATATGGTGCCCTCCAAGTCATGACTAAAACCAATAATTCCCCTCTCAAACACCATGGCCTCATCCATCTCATCATTCAACATCATTTTATTCAATAGAAGAAATAATTTTGGGAAGCGTTTGAGAACAAGGTAAAAATACAATTGTCAGCTCCATCTCCATAAAATGAATCTAAAACATCAGATGCCACTAAATCACAAAGGCTTTCAATTGCATCTATTACACCAACTGAGAAAACAAGTTTAAAGGGAAAATAAAATTAGTCCATAGCTTCAAATTAAGCTCTTCCTTATTTCAAAATGATTACAAGATCCCAAAATATTTAGACCCCCTCTATTACAGAGCCTCCACAAATACCTCAAGAACCTATAGAGCAACTAGTCCTCTTATCTAGGAGAAGAAAATTTAAAAAATGAGTTACTTCACCAAGACTTGAGAAGTCTAAGAGTTTGACTAATGCAATAAAAGAGGGATCAAGTGTGGCCCATAGAACTAAGAGAAAAATAAGAGAGTTGATTCTTTTGGATGAAAATGATCAAGAAGTAGTTGATACTTTGGATACCTTTAAATAACTATATCAACCTTAAAAACAACATATCATCAAACAAAAATAAATTATTGAAGTAGTTTCTATAGAAGAACATGTTAAAAGCATTGTCATACAACCATTGGAGGAATCAAAAATCTCTCCACCTAAAATAATAGAACCAAAACATAATCAAGGTAACACAAAAGAATAAAAAAATCCTCAAATTGAAATTCCAATGGACAAAGGTAAATTTCCATGTACATTTGAAGAATGAGAACCATCCAGGATAAAAAGACCCTATTATGCAGTTAACCATGAAACTTTCTAAAGCTCAAGTGTTGATCCAGTAACAAGAAATAAATATTGTAGATCTAGTCAATCAAATACATAGTAAGGATTAGCTTAATTTTTTATTAGTACAAAATTTAGAAACAACATATTTGAATTATGATTTGAAAATTAATAAACTAGAAAAAAAAATAGAAAGAAGAGGAAGAAGTCAATTCATGGATTTATATAGTGATTCTTGAGAAAAAATATAATATTAAAATAGAAAATATTGAATTATTCTTAGACACTTCCTATTTTTACCATTGAAAATGATAATTAGCCTACATCTTCTCTTAAAGCATTTGTTGATCACGGATGTCAAACCAACTATTGATACATTCCTCCATTAGAAATGTTACATCAGGATAGAGAGGAATGCCAAACAATCAAAAATAATAATAAAGTTTTATTCACTACAAATAAGATATTGAAAAGTGAAAAATGTATATTAGAAACTAAAACTCAGACATTGAAAGAAGACTTATAGAATGCTTGTAAATTAGGAGAGGCTCGTTTGGCCTATAGAAGTCCTACTCCTGCATATAGTCTATTTCTATTTGAAAAATTCTATAGATGACAAATTCTCATAATATATTATAATATTCCCTAAAATATTTTGGGTCCATCCATAGTTTTTGAAATATTTTATAGTTTTGAGCCTGATAATCAAGATCTCCTCTTTAAATTTTAACTGCATGATTTGATAATAAGAGATCATGAACATAATAATTTTTTGATAAATCTAAATGTATGATAATTCCAATTGAGAGCACTCCATTCCACCTTCAATAATCAATTTGATTGGAAAAATAGATTTGATGAATATAAAGAGCATGATTAAATGAAAGAATTAGGCAACTCAATTTGATGAATAATTTAACATCTAGAAACAAATAGTTTAATGGTATAAAGGATTTACAAGTAGTAAAGATCATCTTATCATAAATGAATTTGATGACTATGATTTAACGGCACGGAGAATAGACCCAAAACCAATGAAGCCATATGAATTTTTACAATGGGACTTGTAAAAGGTAAAGCCTGGGGGAGATAATGAGCCTAAAATATGGCTCATTATTGATATGGTGTTTCCTTTATTTCATCTATTTAAGGATATAATCTTATGCAAATCTTATAATTTTTGCTAACTTCGGCATGGAAAATAGATACTTTATCTCATTTATATCAAACCAATGTTTGAGTCACTATTTTTTCATTAATGTCTAACAAGTAGGATGTTTTAGTTTTTAAGTTTTGAAGAATATATAATAAAGATGATAGAAGAAGTATTTTTTAGAAACTCCAATTTTGATCCTAGTTTTGAAAAGCTATGGAATAACTCAATTCATATCTATGGATTTGGATAAAAGCTATTTGTGTAGACTAAAGGATGATTCAAAATGGAAAGTAGAAAAGAAATCACTATCATCATCAATATCTTGAAGATAAGATAAATCTATATATGGACTTTGTAGGACCATATCTATGGGCTCTACAAAACTACTTCTATAGGCTCTATAGGTCCAAAGTCTAAGCAGTAGGTGAGTTTTCAACCAATCCAAATGAACAATATTACTCCAGCTAGAATCACATCAAAGAAATACTCCCTTCCTATTTTTAAGGATTCAATCTTGATATAATAGAAAGAAGAGGAAGAAGTCAATTCATGGATTTATATAGTGATTCTTGAGAAAAAATATAATATTAAAATAGAAAATATTGAATTATTCTTAGACACTTCCTATTTTTACCATTGAAAATGATAATTAGCCTACATCTTCTCTTAAAGCATTTGTTGATCACGGATGTCAAACCAACTATTGATACATTCCTCCATTAGAAATGTTACATCAGGATAGAGAGGAATGCCAAACATTCAAAAATAATAATAAAGTTTTATTCACTACAAATAAGATATTGAAAAGTGAAAAATGTATATTAGAAACTAAAACTCAGACATTGAAAGAAGACTTATAGAATGCTTGTAAATTAGGAGAGGCTCATTTGGCCTATAGAAGTCCTACTCCTGCATATAGTCTATTTCTATTTAAAAAATTCTATAGATGACAAATTATCATAATATATTATAATATTCCCTAAAATATTTTGGGTCCATCCATAGTTTTTGAAATATTTTATAGTTTTGAGCCTGATAATCAAGATCTCCTCTTTAAATTTTAACTGCATGATTTGATAATAAGAGATCATGAACATAATAATTTTTTGATAAATCTAAATGTATGATAATTCCAATTGAGAGCACTCCATTCCACCTTCAATAATCAATTTGATTGGAAAAATAGATTTGATGAATATAAAGAGCATGATTAAATGAAAGAATTAGGCAACTCAATTTGATGAATAATTTAACATCTGGAAACAAATAGTTTAATGGTATAAAGGATTTACAAGTAGTAAAGATCATCATATCATAAATGAATTTGATGACTATGATTTAACGGCACGGAGAATAGACCCAAAACCAATGAAGCCATATGAATTTTTACAATGGGACTTGTAAAAGGTAAAGCCTGGGGGAGATAATGAGCCTAAAATATGGCTCATTATTGATATGGTGTTTCCTTTATTTCATCTATTTAAGGATATAATCTTATGCAAATCTTATAATTTTTGCTAACTTCGGCATGGAAAATAGATACTTTATCTCATTTATATCAAACCAATGTTTGAGTCACTATTTTTTCATTAATGTCTAACAAGTAGGATGTTTTAGTTTTTAAGTTTTGAAGAATATATAATAAAGATGATAGAAGAAGTATTTTTTAGAAACTCCAATTTTGATCCTAGTTTTGAAAAGCTATGGAATAACTCAATTCATATCTATGGATTTGGATAAAAGCTATTTGTGTAGACTAAAGGATGATTCAAAATGGAAAGTAGAAAAGAAATCACTATCATCATCAATATCTTGAAGATAAGATAAATCTATATATGGACTTTGTAGGACCATATCTATGGGCTCTACAAAACTACTTCTATAGGCTCTATAGGTCAAAAGTCTAAGCAATAGGTGAGTTTTCAACCAATCCAAATGAACAATATTACTCCAGCTAGAATCACATCAAAGAAATACTCCCTTCCTATTTTTAAGGATTCAATCTTGATATATTTTGTATATTTTTTAACCTTATAACTATTATAGGGATAATACAACTATCTCATCAAGGCAGATATATTTTTTAGGATCTTGATCAATCCAAATCTCCTATCTCAGGGATAAATGGATTAACTAAGTAGTTATATTTTTATATATATTATCTTTAGTTTTATTTTATTAGCATAAATATGTAAATATTTTGTCTTAGAAGGCAAAGGAACATAGTTGTTACACTCAAAAAATTTAATATATTAAATGTTCCAGTTTTCAATTGATTAATGCAATATCATTCCATCTTTCAGTACTGAGTAGACTATATTCCTTACCCTAAGAAGATCAATGGCCCACTCTCCTTTGAATTAGGAACTTTTCTATGGTATTTATAGTTGTGTTAGTTGATTGCATGATATTGGATAATTTGAATATTTCACATACATACATAAGAGAGTGATTTATAAGAAGTAAATTTAAGATTTACATTTCAATAGTTATTTCCTCTTAGAGAAAGTGTGATTTAGCATAGTATTTCTTGTTAAATATTCAAGTTGAGTTTTTACATTTTCAATAAGGTATGAAGTAGATTAAGTGTGTTTGATTTGAATTAAAAGGATTGAAGGTGTGAAGTAGATTAAGTGTGTTTTGATTTGAATCAAAATGATTGAATTAATTTAGATTGATAAGTAATTTATTCTTTTAGAAAGTGTGAAATAACTAGTTTAGAAACATCCTTTCATTGGCAAAATTTAAATTTAGATTTTCAAACCCTTCAAAGGCCAATCTATAGATTTACCACCAAAAAACTTGATGTAGATAGCCTTAGACACTGACCCTAGTTTGATATAAATCAATCTAAGATATTTATTAAATGAAGATTTAAATGACACTCATCATGTCTCACTAATGTCTTAGTTCCATTCTATGCCTATTAGGCTCTTTTACCTACAAGTTAATTAGGCCTCACCTAAAAATTCCTCATCTTTCTAATTATCTATTCCTTAGGTGATTGAGATAGTTGAATAAAACTCTCAATCAATTTGATAAGGCTTAAAATATTATTTTATTAACCCTTTGTATTAACATATAGACCTCTCAAGTATCTCTCATCTGTAGCTCATCTACCTTGCATGACTAGGCTACCTCGGTTAGTTCCACAGACTGATTGATTAGCAGAAGTCAACAAAGATACTTATGGGCAACATAATGAACAATTTCAGATTTGGAGGAGTGAAAAAAGTCTTGAAATAACCTTTCCATGGTTTATAATCCTTGGTTAGGTCTTATGTCCTATTTTATACTAAGAATATTCAAATTTCCATTTTTTAGAGATGCATGTATAGTTTTGAGCATTTGAAAAGGTTCCTTGGGTGGGAAAATGCCTCTTAGATAGTGTTAGGGTATTTTCAAACCAAAAAATCCAAATATGAGACTCTCCTAGGATCCAAACTGACCAAAAGGATTCTACACACCATGATTACCTCTTATAGGAAGGTCTGAGGCATCCTTTCTTCCCAAATTGCTCTTTGGTCTACCTCTTAGTAACATTGTTCTAGTGTAGGTTATAGATTAGTCTAATTAAACCCATGAGCCCTAAATTTTTTCATTAACCTTAGGGTTGTGAGGTACCCATGTATTGTTTTCAACTTGAACATTGCTTCATAGGTCCCATGGAGTAGTAACATTGGCTTGATTAATCCTCTTGACCTCTAATGAATGCATATAACTCCTAATTTCAACATCTATGTCTATTTGCATACATAAATAGTCATGGAGATTATTTTAGATGATTGATATAGGTGTTATTTAGAGGCTTTAGGAACCATTCTCCTTCCTTAACCTCATGATGCACCCAAACACTTCCCATTTATCTAGGCTTAAACTAACATTCTCATGCATGTTCAGTATAGTTTGACCCATGCATGTGACTATTATCAAGTCATTGTGATGCTTATAAAACTAGATAAGGCCTTAAATATAATTTTAGGACAAAATAACTCCATCTATATGTGTTTTGGAGCAACAATCCACTATCAGGTCATTTTTAGGATTTAGGTAGTGTTTAGGACATCCACCATATTAAAGATGGTTCATATCATACAGACATTCAAAATAGAAACAATTGTCATGAAATATGGTGCATTAAACCTTTCATATTACCTTAATATCCTAGGGTCCCATGCAAAGGGTGTGTGCAGGGAGGAGCATTGGAAGATGATATTTAGGCTCTCTGTTAGCCAGTTTCGACATGTTATTTTCTTAAGTATCATTCTAAAATGTTATCCCCTCAATGCCTTCCATTATTTCATATATTTTTACTCCATAATAAAAATTAAAATTCCTAAAGATATTTGGGCATGAGCATATCTTTGGTGAATTTTATGAACACATGAAGTTACACTTTGAGTTGTCTATGTTGGGGTTGTATGGCTTGAGTAGGGTTTTGAAACCATTTAGACCTTTTCATTGTTTCCCTTTAATTTAAACCATATTATTAGGTCCTAACACACCCTTAAACAAAATTCATGGCCATAAACCTTGTTATATATTTTGGATATTCACTCAAGATGGTTGTAGGGTTTAAGATAAAGCTTAAGGCATGTCTAATTTCATCTACCATCAAGGGCATATAAGTGTAATATGATATGTTTCATCCCTTTTAGAGTGTATGGATACCTTGAACATCATGTCACATTTTTTTAGAACCACCTATGGACCCCAATCTTCCTACAAGCTTTTGAAAACAAGAATTTACTCACCTAGCCCCAAAATTGACTATCACAAACTAGGCTAGGTATCAGACAAACTAGTGGGTATACCCTTTATTTATCTAACCAAAATGGAATAATTTATTACTTTCACCATTATTAATTACCATTATTACTATATTTTAAGTCCTAGTCATTCCTAAAAAGACCTCAAATTAACATTTTATCTTGATTAGGTCTGGGTTGATTGTAATTTTGAGTGGTTAGTAGTATAAGGGTTTTAAGGTACTTAGTCGTATATTTCATAAAATTTTAATGGTGATAGGATGTTAATAGAATGTATTCAGTCTAGAGACACCCTCAAATATTAACTACCATGACCTTTTCCTTTGCATATATTCTCCTATTTAGGCTTAGGGTTTATGCCTAAGTAGGGCTCTGTGTAATCAAGTTTGTGTTTGATATTTTGTTGTCCTTAAAAAGAGGCGCCCACCAAGTTTTTATTTGTTAATTAATTTTAACCTTACCTATAATTTTATTAATTCTACCTCTTACCATAATAAATATGTGGTTTATCATATGTATCAATAATATTGTATCCATACAGTCATATATGTTAACTATCTACAAGGGTTTTTGAGGTGAGTTTTTAAGGGAGTAAAGTATTTAGAGAAATTTAAAACCTATAGTGATATTATATCATATTATCCTTAAAATATTAGAGGTATCCATTATCTTTATCACACTATTCCCTATAACCATTAGTGGAGCACACATAATGTTCTTGGAGATTCTTATACAATAGCTCAAATTACTGGCTAGAGGTGGTTATTAGATTTTCAATGAGAAGTATGACCCATAAACAACTATATTCATGATCTCATTTTTATTAATGGTTAAAAGAGGTATTTATGTCTATTTATATGGCTCAAAATTATGAGGGAGGGTGAATGAATTGATGAGGATGACTGTGGAGTGATCTAGGGGTTGGAACATGAAGACATGGTTAAAACAAAGTGTAAATGGAAAAGAAAACAACATGAAATGATATAGGTATGGATATGGAATGAATTGAAGCATCAAAATCCATTTAAGAAAAATTAAAAGAATCTTGAAGACCCTCAAACATATACCTATGCAAACATAAAAATTTGGAGGTAGAAAAAGGGAATATACTATTAAAAATAAAACCTAGGAATCTTTGAAAAACCTTAATATTGGGTAAGAACCTTAACCTTTCCTACACTAACTGTGTGATATTTGGAGATGAGGGTAGTTTTTATTATTATGAGGCTATCATGAAGGTTAAGAGATTTACTCCCAAGGATATGATGATGACATAGTATGACTCCAACACCTCATTTTATACTTTTGATTGTGTTTAAAGATTCTGATAGAAACATTAAATGACCTATAGTGCTCCTAAACATTGGAACTTAGTGGCATATAAATACCCCTTCCTTGAAGGAACCTTGAGATGATAAGAGGATGATGTGAACGTCAAACATGAGTAAAGATATATAGGGAAGCTTAAATTACTCAACCAATCTTTCAACATTATCAACTCTTTTTCATGAGAGCACTCAACACTCTATTAACTACCCAAATCTACCTAAAAATTGCATACTATGCTAGTTTGGAGGTTTTTTGGTTACATGATCTCAAACATGTGATACAGACATTAAAAATTCCATGAGATGTGATTTTAATACATAAGGAAATAGGAATCACCATTACTTTTGCCAAATAAGTCAAAAACCCATGAAAACCATTATGTTCTACTTGGCCTATGTAGACATAGATGATTTTAGATCCCTTAATTTCTTGAGGAATGTATATAGAGCTTAGTGGACCAATCCAAAAATAAAAAATCATGGATCGAATTTGACCAAGTGTACTTGACCAAATTTGACCTTGTAGGTCAAATTAGGACCCCTCTAGGTAAAAAAATTGATTTTTAGGTGTTTAATGGTCTAATATTATGTCACGAGGTTTATTATAGGTTAATTAATGTCATTTAATGTTAAATTAGCCTTGGTCCTTAGTCATTTTTATCCTTTTACTCCTAAGAGTAATTTTGAGGTCAAAAAAGGGGCATTTAATGAATTAAAACCTACTAGGGAAATTTGAAGGTTTTAAAGGATGATGTCACACCCCATGTGTCCTCATATGTCTTAATAAATTTTTACTAACTAAAAAGTTGCAGGTTCTTCATAAAAAAGGGCAATTTTATTGGAAAAGGGAAGATTTTGGCACTACTACAGACCATAAAGGAGTGTGACACATGGGATAATGTTATTAGATGAATCTTCAACTTTCTTAGATTAATTTTCATGCTTAAAATACTCTAAAAGTGTCAAAATTGACTTAAAATTATTTTACTCCTTCTTCACCCTTTTAGACACGTAAAACTAGTAAGCAGGTTTATGTTTGGTATAGATAGTTAGAAAAAATCTAGGTCAAATGCATTTGGGAGATGAAATTAAAATTAGAGAGATTATTTTCCATAAAAATATTTTGAGGAATGGTGTTTTGTGCTTTATGAGCCATCGTCATTAAGTTGACTATGTATTTTTTCTTGTTAATTTATAGGTTTTACTCTTATTTGGATGATTCCATACAATCCAATTTTTGATATTGGTTCCAGATGATGTTAAGTCCCTTTTATTCATGTTATCATTTATTTATTTCACATTTGTAAAGGATTTGATATCTCAAATAACTCATTGTGTAGGAGGGCATTGAGATTGAACTTACATCCAACTTCCACCATTTATAGAAAGCCTCTTTTTCTACAAGGGATATGATATGATGCAATATGGTGTTTCAATAATTTTAATGTTCATGGTAATGTTATTATTATAAATTTTCAATATCCAAGGTGAGTATCATTGAAGTCACAGTTCATTAGCATGCACAATTAGCACCTAGCTCATCCTCAATCTCAATCATGATTTGTAAAGGCTGTAAAAACATCCATAGAGGTATAATCAAGGTTTAAAAGTTTTGTGATATCCTATAGCAACATGAAGTCATGGTTTAAACTTTAAAATAGTAAATATTCCATTGTAGTTGACTATATGTATTATTTCTATATAGTCTACCATTAATGAGCACCTATAGGTGCCTGGAACAAAATAGTCACATTGAGAATAAAGGTTTTAAGACCTATTTAAACACCCCCATGGTTTCAAGTAAGAATTTGAATAAATTTTAAGGAAATAAATGGTATCAAATGACCATACATCTTGTATTTTTTGGAAAATACTCACATTGTTGCCTGTGTATGCAAATAGCCACCTACAGGTGGCCTTAAAATAGATCTAAAGTGTTATATGAAGGTGTCAAAATATGTGGTGAAACCCTTTTTGATGGTTATAATGAATTTATAATATTATGGTAGACCCACTTTAAGGGTTAGGTTGTCAAATAGAGTTGAAAATCACTGCCAAAGGTAATGACTATAGGTATAGGGATCAAATCCCTAAAATAGGAAAATAGAGTACCTAGCTATTTTGAAGAGTTCTTATAATAATGATATGTTAAATTTTGATTACTACTATTGAACTTGTCTTATATCACCTACACAAGAAAAGGAATATACATATTTTTGTGGGTAGGTGATCAATTGAAATTGGTTTTTTGGAATCCCAAAGTTGTGTTTTCATACACTAAACCCAAGGAGCAATCACTTGTAAGTCTGAGTCTAAAAGAAACCTTTTCACCCAAATTGAAAGTATTGGGAAATGTATTCAAATTTAGATGGTCTTATATGGTTGAGAAGATAATTTATGGCATAAAAATCAACAAAGGAGGAGGACATATAGTATTTTTCTTCCCATATACACCTATAGGCTTCTCTTTCCTAAGACGTTAACCTACAACTGATTGCAAAGATGCTACAAATCCATAGTATGAGATTGGAGGTGGAAACATATTTGCATGTTGATTAATATTTTTGAGTTTATAGGCCATTTTATTATTAAAAACATCATTCTTGAGTTGGATAACTAGGTATTTTGACTTAGTATGTTAATCTACAGGAATGTCTTGGTCTAAAAAGACCACCTACAACTAAATGTGAAGCCATATTTCATCCTTGAAGAGAGTTTATATATAGAGACACCAATGTTGAATAAGGATGCATGTTCCTAATACCTATATTGTATCCAAATTTTATTTCAAAATGATTCAAAATATGTTTCATGCCTACAATACTCTTGTTTTCCCCAAAAATTAGTAGCCATAATTATAGCTGGCAGTGACTCAAATAGTGACTCTTTTAGGTCTTTGGCATAAAAATTTCATAGTATAGGTGGATAAGGGGAATATGGTATATAATTAATGGTTTTAATTAATACCTTATATCAACTAAAATATCTCTAGATGTGTTAAATTCACCTAAAAGTAGGAGAAATGTATAAACAGGGTCAACCTATTGGTTAGGCCTAGCTAAGTAAGAATATGATTTAAGGTAAAAGCATGGGTATAAGACTTTATGAGAATTTTTAAGTGTCCTAATGATGTGAAAATCATATAAAAATACCCTCATGGTATTATAAGTAACATATATATAGGTTTTAATCAAGTAACCTACAACCTACATCCTAAACATTGCAAACAATCAGTTCCCTAAAGATCTACCTTAGATTTTAAAGGAGTTTATAGGTCAAATGACCTAATAAAAGGTTTAAATTAGGTGTAGAATGTCTCAATAAATTATACAATCCCATATAACTTTCCACTTGTCTGAGAAAAGAGGGTAAGTACCCTTTATTTTGTCTTAGATATAGGGTACTTCCCTTTGTATGAGAACCCTATAGTTTTGGAATGTAGAGATAGGACTCTCTAGGAGATTTTTAAACCTTTAAGGGATGTCAAATAATATATAAAAAAAACTAGGATAACATGGGAAATAAAGTAAATAAGGAGGAATTTAAACAAGATGGTCTAAACCCTCAATTTTGTAGTTAGAACTTTTAGGCAAGATTTTGGCCTAAATCCCGAATGATGGGTCATATTCATTTCCATCCTTGAAAGATCTTTATAATGTATTGAAACATGTTTTTAGGGTTATATTAGATGTAATAAATCTCTTTGTATGTAGATAAATAACAAATAGTCCATTTTTAATCTCAAAACCAACTCAAGCCTATAGGAAATGGAAGGAAAAGCTCGATAAGAGAGGTTTGGAAGCTAATATCTCTTTTGATGCTTTGCATGGAGGTTAGGGGAGTTTGGATAAGTTGACATTATTATGGACTTTTTTTGAAAATCCAACATCCAACCTTGATGAACAAAACTTAAGATCATACTAAGGCTAAAACCCTCATTAACCCTTAGATAAGGACCTAATTGGGAAAATGAGGTTGGATGGCTATCAATATGGGTCAATGTAACCATAAAATTTATTTAACCTTATATAAGACTCTCGCAGGGTACTCCTTATGCTTTTAGACTATAAAAAACAATATTGATGGGGTAAAAGATAGAGTTTTCTTGACCTTTTTGTGTTCTTATAGGTTCTAAAAGATTTTTAAGATGCCAATCACATGGAGGGGAATATTAAGACTTAATATAAATCTAGGTTCCCCAAAAAATAACTTCATCTTAGCCAATCAAAATTGGTACAGTGAACATGATAGTGAGAAGGGTTAAAATTTCAAGTAAGAGTATTTTTAAGGTGTTCATAATGCCTCTAATTCCATGGAGGGTCCTGAAAAGTGTCAAAAACTCCCTCCCATGTATTTTCATGGAAAACTAAAGCCAGTTTTGAGGCTAAGCATGTAGGGTGTGTGAAAGAAGAGTTATTTTAACTGTAGATGATGATAGCTCATTTTGTGAAGGTTTTAGATGACTAGCACTATAACTAATGCATGTAGAGGCATGTATAAAATCCTTCCCCTTCATTCCAATTATCATACCTATTCCTAATGAGTTTTAGGATGTCCAAATAGAGCTGAATCATGAAGGTAGTTTTTTGAGCTAGAATGAGAAATTCTATGCCATATTTTAAGATTGTCATGACATGGGATGACTCTTGTGCTTATTGAAATTTCCTGGTTTATTTCACATCTTCTTCTCATGCATATGTAACTCATTTTCTTAGATTTACAAGTTTCCTTTTGACCTTTGGAATTCTCTCTTCTCCTCTCTCCCTCCCAAGTTCTATAATAATTATCCATTTTGTCCTTTGTAACTTATGCTCCACCTGAGTATGGAAAAGCCCTAGTCATTTGCATATCATTTTATCAATAAGAATAATAATTTTTACCTTTTCCATAAGTATTCATAGTGTGTTTACTTGAATCATGGATCTTTCTTAGTGAGTACTATGGATTCATTAGCATGTTATCTCATTCTCTCACCTATTTACAGCTTCTTATAGGTCATGTGAAGTGTTCTAAGAAATTTCAAGGTTAAGTGAGTTAGCCTATTCACTAGTGCCATTAAAGTCATATTTTATATCCCTATTATCCTAAATATTCATCCATAACCTCATAATGAAACAATGATGTGAGAGGATTCAAATTGGAAAAGTGTATGTTTGGTTAGTCCTTTGTTCTAATGTGTAACATGCAACTAGATAAAAGTCATAAACTTATTTGATGTACTACCTCCCTTGGGATAGTTTTCTTTTAGTTTTCTCTCTCCTTTTTCCTTCAAAAAGTTTAGGCATAGTAGTGATCCAAACTGGCACATCAAGGGAGCTATCCCTATCTAGAGATTCACCTCATTTATAGGCTACCCACAAGCCTAGAGGTGTTTCAATTATGCCACTTAGAAGAGGAGAGCTGAGACATCTCTTCAAATGGTGTAAATCCAAGTGACAATAGTTTTTGGCATGCTCAGTGGGACCAAGGTCCATGAAAGTGGGAAAATTATTAGTGTGTCTTGGCTCTGATTAACTTTTGGAAGAAAGCAAGCTAATACCAATAGAAAATCCAAATGGTAATTTTTGGTTGTAAGCAACCCAGGTATATCTATTTAAAAAATTTGATCAATTTTTATATTCTCTTTGACATATGAGTATGATATGGATAATTATGGATAATAATCCTATCACAAACCTTCTTATCAACCTTGTTATGATTCACTTTTTACCCCTTAATAGTCTTATCAAAATGGCTATCAATCCTATGAGCCATGATATCCCTATATCCCTCCATTTCCCTCTCCATATGGAAACCATGTTATTGGATAACCCTATGAGGAAAGTTACCAAGAAACCTATAAGGAAATACCTCTCTATTAGTCTTAATATGAGCCCTATCATTTATAGCATGATGCCTTTCAGCCTCAAGAATAATCCTATGAGTCTTATCATATAAAATTATATGATTCCATGGATTGTACACAAAGATATTATTATTAGTATGCAGCTCCAACTCATGCAGATTTGACTCCTAATCAGCCCAAGAATTGACTTTCTTATTAGCTTATTAGTGCTTTTCTCTTTCCCAAATCCACTCATAATCCTTCTCCTTCATACCATACTCCATCTCTAACTCATCAACCTTCCAATACACCTCACAATCCATATCCTTCACATGAGACTATCCATCAACCTTCCACCTCACACCTTCTTGAGGAAGAGCCTATCTTGAGAGAAGCAAGTTAAGAAGAGAAAATTCAATTCATGGTTGATTAAGAAGATTGCATGACTTATTATGATGAAGAAATCACCATAGGGACTCCCCTTAGTTAACAATAGGATAATCAACAATATGATGCCTCAATATTTAAAGAGATGTTTATCCATGAAGTAGACTCTAATGCCTCTATTTTTTAGGGGATGTGTATCCATAAGGAATGTGGCCAAGACATGAAGAGAGAGGTATTTGAAGAAGACTCCATGTCTGATTATTAAGTTGTAGATGACCATCTCAATCATGAAGTGGAGTGTACTATCAAACATAAGGATGAGGGTCAAGTCACTCCTTCAGAAGTGGTAATCCTAAGAGAGTCATGTGAGACCAAGGTAGAGGAAATATCTCTTGAAGATGACATTCATGAGGAAGAAGATTTATGTCATAAGTTTAATACCATATGCAAGGAATTTCATAATTTGGATAAATATTTTTATTTTCTAACAGATTTCATATTTGATGAAAAGTTTGTTGATGGGTCTAATAAACATGATCTTGAGTGTACAATCAAACATAAAAATGAGGGTCATTCTGCTGGTCAAGAACCTACTGTCATGAATCTAGTTGATAATGCTAGTGTATGAGAAGTTGAAGACATGGATAATGATGTCAGGGTAGATATTTTTGTACCTAAAATACACATAAGAAATCCATGTGAGATAAAACCACAATTAGGGATGTGGGAACATGGTGAAGGAAATATTAGTGCTTCCAAACATCAAGCACATTCTACCAAGGTAGAGAGCAAGGGTAAGAATACTATCATTTTTTTAAACTTGCACATCAAGGTCAGAGTACATGAGAAGGTTGAGAATGTTTGGATGTAAGAAGATTTCATTTACATTATCAACATGTATGGAGCTACTTGGTTCTCATTGAACATCATGCCAATGAGGTTGGAAAACACCATGAAGAAGATGGAGGCATCAATGTTAAAGTTCAAAAGGATAACTTTCTCACTAAAACCTTCATGTCATGGAGTAATGAAGGTTATAAACTTATCATTTAACCTAGGATGGAGATATTCTTATTTTTCAGTCATACATAGGTGTTTATTTTCTAGTTTTCCTAAGTTCTTTGAGAACATGTGTGTTTGTTTTTCTTGTGTGTGTCCTTTATTTTGGGTGGTTGAGGTAATTAATGGTCTTGTATTGATCAAAGCTTGTGGTTAATGGTAAAATGTCTCCTTATTTTTTTAGACTTCAAATGACTCTCTAAGCCCAATGGATTGATAAGGTTACTAGTATACTTAGTACAGTAGGCATACTACCCCTATGAGTCACCAATTTGTTCACCAAATTTGACCTTATAGGTCAAATTGGAACCGATATAGGTAAACAAAATTATTTTTAGGTTTTTATGGGTATAATATTATGTCATGGGATGTATTATATGTTAATTTATGTCATTTATTGTTATATTAGCCTTGGTCCTTTATCATTTTAATCCTTTTAGTCCTAAGAGTCATTTTGAGGTCAAAAAGGGGAATTTAATGACTTGTACAACCTATTATGTAAATTTTAATGTTTTCAAGGCTTATTTCACACCCCATGTGTCTTCATATGTCTAAATAAACTATTAATAATTAAAAAGTGTTAGGCTCTTTAGAAGAAAGGGCAATTTTCTTGGAAAAGGGAAGAGTTTGGCACTTGTATGGCCCATAAGGGAGTGTGACACATGGGATAATGTCATTAAATGAATATTTATCTTCCTTAGATACATTTAAATTATTTAAGTAATTTTTAAGTTTTAAAATGGAGCTAAAACTATTCTACTCCTTCTTCACCCTACGAGACACATAAAACTAGTTAGTAGTTTAATGCTTGGTACAAATAGTTAGAGAATTTCAAGGTCAAACTCATTTGGGAGATGAAATTATAGGCAAAGAGATTCATTTAAATAATTATATTTCAAATAATTTTTTCCTTTTATTTATGAACCATCCTCATGAAGTTGAATGTGTTTTTCTACTTGCCAATCTATGCACTCTATAGGTTTTGATCTTGTTTGGATGATCTCATACAATCTAGTTTCTAAGATTGGTTTAAAATTATTTTAAATAAATTATATCATGTTATCCATGATTTTTTTAACATTTGGAAAGGATTTTATATTAAAATAACTCAATTTGTAGGAGGTATTGAGATTTAACATGCATCCAAATTCCATCATTTACATAAAGCCTCTTTCTCTACAAGGGATTTGATAAGATGTAATATGGTGTTTCAATAATTTAAATGGTAAATTTAATGTCCTTCCAAATTTTAAATGTCCAAGGTGAGCATCATTGAGCTCACAATCCATTAACATGCATAGTCAACTCCCATCTCATCCTTAGTCTTAGTCATGATTTGTAAAGGATCTAAGAACATCCATAGAGGTATAATTAAGGTTTACAAGTTTTGTAATATCATATAGTAACATGAGGTAGTGGTTTTAACTTAAAAATGGTAAATAATCCATTGTATTTGAATATATGTAGTACTTTTATACAGTTTGCCATTAATGAGCACCTATAAGTGCTTGAAAGGGAAAAGTCACATTGAAATAAAGGTTTTGAGACTTGTTTAAAGACCCCCATGGTTGAAATTAGGAATTTGAAGAGATTGGAAGGAACCAAATGGTATAAAATGACCATAAATCATTTGATATTTGGAAAATACTCACATTACTACCTGTGTATGCAAATAGCCACATATAGGTGGCCTTAATAGATACCTAAAGTGTTATATGAAGGTGTCAAAATAGGTGGTGAAACACTTATTGATGGTTATAATATATTGAGGATATTATTTCAGACCCAATTGAAGGTCTAGGTTGGAAAATAGAGTTGAAAATCACTTCTAAATGCAATGACTATAGGTTTAGGGATCAAATCCCTAAAATGGGAAAATAAACCGCCTAGCTATTTTGAAGAGCTCTTACAATAGTTATATGTTGACTTTGGATCAATCTTAGTGCAATAATATTGTATATAATACATATTGAAATGACTATGTAAGATTTTTTTGGATATTTATTAGTTGAAATTGGTTTTTTGGAATCCCAAAGTTGTGTTTTCATACACTAAACCTAGGCAATGATCACTTATAGGTCTAATTCCAAAAGAAACCTTTTCACCCAAGTTGGTAGTATTTGGCCATGTCTTCAAATTTGGATGGTCCTATATGGTTGAAAAGAGAATTAATCACACAAATATAATCAAATGAGGAATATATATTGTATTTTTATTCCCATATACACCTATAGACTTCTCTTGCCTAAGAAGTTGACCTACAACTGGTTACAAAGTTGATACAAATCCATAGTATGATCTTGGGGTGGAAATATATTTTCATGTTGAGTAACATTATTGATTTTATAGGAAATTTTATTCCAAGAAACATCAACATTTATTTTGATAACTAGGTCTTTTGACTTAGTAAGTGCATATGCAGGCATGTCTTGGTTTGAAAAAACCACCTATAGTTGACTGTGAAACAATATTTCATCCTTTAAGAGAGTTTATATATAGATACACCAATTTAAGATAAGGATAAATGTTCCTAAGACATATTTTTATCCAAAAGTAATTTTATAGTGATTATAAAGATGGTTCATGCCTACAATACTCTTGTTTTCCCCAATAATTGGTAGCTATAGTCAATTGTAGATGGTAGTGACTTAAATGGTGATTGTCCTAGGTATTTTTCATAGAAAGTGTATAGTATAGCTATATTAAGTGACTATTTTATATCATTAATGGTTTTAATTAAGACCTTATATCAATTTAAATAGCTCTATATGTGTCAAATGCACCTACAGGGAGGAGAAATGTACAAATAGGCTCAACATCTAGTTTAGGCCTAACTGCGTAAAAATATGATTAAAGGTGAAAGCATAGATATAAGAGTTTATGATTTTTTTGAGTTTAATAATCATGATTAACATAATATAAAAATAGTCTCATTATATTATAATTAATATATATGAGGTTCTATTCAAGTAACCTACATCTTGAACATTGCACATAATCTATTCCTTAATGGTCTACCTTGGATTTTGAAATATTTTAAAGGTTAAATAACCTGATAAAAGGATTTAATTTGGTGTATGGTGTATAAATAAATTTTATAATCCCCTCAAACTTTCCACTTGTCTAATCAAATAGGGGAAGTACCCTGTATTTTATCTTAGATAGAGGGTACTTCCCTTTGTATGAAAACCCTACTATTTTGGAATGTAGAGATAGAAGGAATCTATAAGAGATGTTTAAAACTTTAAGGGATGTTAGATAAGATATATAAAACCTTATAAAACATGTTAAATCAAGTAAATAAGGAGAAATTTCAACACAAAAGTCTAAATCCTCAAGGTTGCAGTGAGGACTTTTAGGCAGGGTTTTGGCCTAAAGCCCAAAATATGGGTCATATTCACTTCCAACCTTGGAGTAGATTTTCATTAGATTAAAAAAAAAATTAGGGTTATTATATATGTAATAAATCCCTTGGTATGGAAATAAATCATAAATGGTTAATTTTTGAGCTCAAAACCAACTCAGGCTTGTCAAAAATTTAAGGAAGAGCTCAATAGGAGAGGTTTGGAAGCTCATATCTCTTTTTATCTTTGCTTGGATTTCAAATAATTTTGGATAAGTTGATAGGGGACTTTAAGATCATTATTATGTATTTTTTTTGAAATTATTTTTAAGAGTCGAATGAGGATAAAACCCTCCTAAACCTTTAGAAAAGGACCTGATTAGGAAATGATTTTTTAGGGATATATATATGGGTTAGAGTAACCATGAAAGTTATTTAACCTTGAATAATACTCTCTCATTATACTCCCCATGATTTTTACTATATGAAATTGTATGGATGGGGTACAAAATAGGGTTTTCTTGACCTTTTTATGTGCTTTTTAGGTTCTATAACTAGTTTGAAGATGCCAATCACATGGAGTGGAAGCTTAATAATTAATATAACTCCCCATGACAATTTATTTCTATATAAAAACTCCTAGGTACCCCTACAAACAACTTCATCTTAGGTAATCAAAACTGGCCTAGTGAACATGATAGTGAGAAGGGTGAAAACTTCAAGTGAGAGTCTATTCAAGGTGTGTTTGATTCCTATAAGTCCATGTAATGTATTTCAAAGTGTCATACACTCCATATAATGTATTTTCATGTAAAAATAAATATAATTTTTAGGCCAAGTGTGTAAAGTGTGTGAAAGAAGAGTTATTTTGATTATAAATGATGATATCTTAGTTTGGGAAGGTTCTAGATGACCAGGACTGCAACCAATGCATAGAGAGGCATTTCTAAACCCCTTACCCTTAACTCCAATCATCATACATGTCTATAATCAGTTTTGGTATGTTAAAATAGAGGTGAATCATGAAGGTAGTTTTTTGAGCCAAAATGAGAACTTCTACACCACATTTCAAAAGTTTCATGACTTGGGGTGACAATTATGCTTCCTAACATTACATGGTTCATTTAAAATATTATTATAATGCATATTTAATTACTTTTATCATATTTACAAGTTTCCTTGTGAAATTTTGACTTCTCTCTCTCTCTCTCTCTCTCTCTCTCTCTCTCTCTCTCTCTCTCTCTCTCTCTCTCTCTCTCTCTCTCTCTCTCTCTCTCTCTCTCTCTCTCCTCTCTCTCTCCCTCTCTCTCTCTCTCTCTCTCTCTCTCTCTCTCTCTCTCTAGTTCTATAATAACTAGCCATTTTGGCCTTTGTAAATTATGCTCCACCTTAGCATGGTGAATCCCTACACATTTACATATAATTTGATTAATAAGAATACTTATTTTTACCTCTTCCATAACTAGTCATAGTTTTTTCACTTGAATTATGGATCTTGCTTAGTGAATATTGTGGATTACTTAGCATGTTTTCTCATTCTCTAACCTATTTATAGCTTTTTATTATAGGTCATTTGAAGTGTTTTAGTAAATTTAAATGTTATGTGAGTTAACCTATTCACTAATTCCATTAAAATCCTCTTATCTATCCCTCCTAGCCTAAAAATTTATCCATAACCTCATAATGAAACATTGATGTGAGAGGATTCAAATTGGAAAAGTGTATTTTTGGTTAGTCCTTTGTTCTCATGTGTAACATGAAGCTAGTTTGAAGTCATCAAAATATTTGGTGTATCACTCCCTCAAGATAGTTTACTTTTAATTTTATCTCTCTTTTTTCCCTCATATTTTAGGTGTAGTAGTGATCCAAAGTGGTACATCAAGGGAGCTATCCATATATAGAGATTCACCTTATTCATAGGATACCCACAAGCCTAGAGGGGTTTTAATTGTGTCACTTGGATGAGGAGAGATAAAACATATCCTCAAAGGGTTAAAATCAAAGTGACAATAGTACTTTCTTTGGATAATATCTTGGGTCTCCATTCTCTCTCTTTTGTATAGTCTAAACACAAACCTAAAGTACTCTCCAATCCTACCAATGAGCTCAATGGGAAGGTGGGTTAGTTTTTAAATCTCTAGGCACTAAAACACTCTTATTTCTCTTTCACTTTCCATTTTTAACTTCTCCCTTTAAATTAATAACTCCACCTGAGTTAGTCTTTATTGTACGGATCCATACCATTCAAAAAACACCTAAATCCTATGATTTATTTCCATTTTTATCTTTTTTCAAACCAAAATACATTATTAATAGGTATGGTGGAGGTAAAATAGGAGTCATGTGATGTTTTTAGGTTCATGTCATGAATTAAGGTAGATAAAAAGGCATAAATTACCACATGTGGGGCCCATTAGAGGTAACTAGGCATTAACTTTGGTTATAATGCATTCAATGGTGTATAAAACACCTTATTAGTGATTTAATAAAGATCATGAATGCTATTAAAGGTGTGGTAGCGGATTAGTGGCCCATAAAGGTCAAATTAGGTTTCAACATGGTCAAAAATACTAATTTTAGGACATATTCATAACCTTAAAAGGATATATCAAATGGGATTCATACCAACATATATGAGAGATATTTAGAACCTATAAAATATATCAATTTTACACCAAAACACTCTCATCATGTTCTTGAAAACTTGAAAATGAACATACCTTATGTAATTAGATAGATCATAGGTATTAATGATTCTTCATTAAACTAGCTTATTAACTCACCTCCACCATGGCACCTTTGAATGTTGATGTTTCATCAAAATAATTATGGACCCTATATGTGTTAAAACATCATGGAAACACATGATACATGTTAAAACATAGGTGAGGAGAAACATTAAACATCTTACCACATGAGCAAATAGTGAAC
Organism: Torreya grandis; assembly: GCA_037957365.1. NCBI lineage: Eukaryota > Viridiplantae > Streptophyta > Pinopsida > Cupressales > Taxaceae > Torreya > Torreya grandis. Next base: position 706,338 of record JARHVA010001372.1, read on the forward strand.
TTGTCTGAACAATCCAATCTCACAATGTGTGGAAACCATGAGGAATAATGATGGATTAGGACTCTTAAGACTCTAGGTTGACCCCTTTTTAGGTCTAAAACTAGAAAGTGGTCAAAAATAAGTATTTATATCTTTGTTCCTCCTTTGTAAGAGTAGATAGATTAGAATTTATACTTATCTATCATGCATTATGATTTTGTATACATTGATGTATGTCTTCTATGTATGTTTATTACCCTGACTTTTTGCTACAAGATTTGGTGAACACTATATTAGACTTTTACTTTTATTTTTTCATTTTTACATTTGTGAATATGAAAACATAAGACCTATTTAGGGTTATTTCATAATTTTTCTTGATTTGAGGTTTTGGAATGCTCCCTAGTGATATTATTGGTGTAAGAGATCCATTTGATAGGTCTAGGGGATCCATCTTGGTCAAGAACCCAAATATCTAATATATCAAGAATTGAAAGTGTAAGTAAGATTTAGCTTCTCTAAGATATGATTGATTTATAGATCAATTGTATTTCCCTTTGCATACATTCTAGTGAACTCGATGTGAATCTAACCCTTGCATGTTTTATTTCATGCCATCATTTTTAATTCATTTATATATTTTTAATATTTTATCAACCCAATTAGTATAGTTCTAAATTTTTGTGTGAAGGTTTAACATGAAATCATTTCAAAATGATTATATTCTATTTGTGCAAGTCTCTATTAATTACAAGTTACTAAATCAAGGAGTTTAACATAATATTCTTATTTAGTCTAGATTAACATACATAATTAAACAAATTGACTCTATTTTATATTTTATTTTATTAACATATAGGTCAATAAATAATATAAAAATAATTCAACTAAGTAATTTTTATTCAACACAGGGTTTTACAGAACTTAGTTGAACCAATCAAACTATTTTATAGAGTTTAAAATCAACAATTAAGCACTAAAACATAAAAAATTTAAATATAAATCATATTAAATACCACCAAGTTTAATTTCTTATCTCTCTCTACAATTATATTTCTTTCTTTAGTTTTATCTTTCAAAAGTTAGCAGTCTTCAAAATTGCAATTCTACAGCTAACTAGGTCAACCTAGTTGTATAGTTTACTTTCTATTTGAGAGACATAATCAACCTATTTGATTTTATTCTTAAATACCTTGATTCTAAATAATAATATGACCTAGTTGACTCTATTTTGTACTATATGCATACAATGTCACCTGAATTGACTTTATACTATTCTCAATCAAGGAATTAACATCTATTTGCTAGTAATTAATTCACATTTCCTTTTTAGTTATTTTCATGTTTAGATTTAATCACATAGCCTAAATAGGTGGTTTTTAAAATTACCATTTTAGTTACACTATTCTACTCTTTTTCACACACTACCAAACCACTTTAATCTAAAAAAACATTAAACATTTGTCTTCTCAAGGCCTATCTACTTGAATTTCATCACCAAGGGGGAAGCCAACTTGGTTTTTTGGCCAAGTATAAATACATGATTAATGGTATATATTGGAAAATCACCCAAAACCCTTATCACTACAATATTGTGAAGTGAATAGGTAGTCCCTAATTCCAATCTAATACCATTACCAATACATATCCCTTTCAGCCCAAATGTCCAAAAACCAAATTTAGATTGCTTTCTAGTTCCTTATTTTAGCTAACTTTCCTATCACATCAAATTCAAACTTTATAATAATTTAATAACACTTAGGGCACACAATTAGCTAACATTCAATTTTCAATTGATTACTTTATCTTTGATCAATTTTTTGTGTATTAAAATTTTTGCATTGGATAGCATTGGTGCAAGGTTTGTGTTATGTAGCTCAATTGGATCAATCACACTGATCTAATTTTTTGTGTGTTTAATTTCATTCTTGAATAAAATTATATTGAAAAAATTTTACCTATTTTAAACATTATTATCTTAATCAATATAGTTTCCTATATATTTTTCTACTTCCCTATCATTAGTACATAGTTAACCTACACAACTTTGTCTTCTTATCCCCCTATTTAGTTCTATATTTAGTATTACACAATCAAACTTTATGACTATGTATCTTTATCAACTTATTTAATAATTCTTGTCTTCCATGCATAGTTGACCTAAATGACTATGTGTCCTTATATGTCTATTCTCTTCCCTAGGTTATATAACACAATCAACTAATTTGAATGTGTTTTTTATTTTCTAAATTTGTCTTTACATCATCATCATCATCATCATCATCCTTCTTAACCTTTCTCTTTCATCGTTAACTTCCTATTTGAAGACAAAATCGAGTTGAACTGAACATATATGATGAGATTTACCAATCCCAATAAGTTTTGTTATACCCTATATCCCATTTTTTTCTTGAAGAAATGAGGACCCATTTTTTTCTTGAAGAAATGAGGACCCACTTTTTTCAAAAAATTTCCTTGTTTGTTGAGATTTTATTCTACATGTTTATGTAAAGTTATAAATATATTTATCCTTAATATTTTACACTCATATAATCAAGCATGGTATTATATGTTTCTTATGGACTAACTTTATAAATGACTTTTCATGAAATAATTTGAGCTATGTAGGTTTTACGAGACTTAGTTTATATGGAAAAAATTATTTGATTCTCATTCACTAAACTTTCTATTTGGTCATTTTAAATTAGACATTTTGTCTAAAGGATTTTGGTCTTTGGAATATTTATTCTAACATTGTGTGTAGAGGACTCATTTGACATTTCTTCATCAGGATTTTCTAGGACTTAGTTTTATTTGATTTTTTTTTTTGACATTTTTCTTGGGTCTTCTTCTCATGATTTTTTGACCTTCAAAAAATTTATTCTGAATAGGTTTGGTCTTCAATTTTTTTGCAGTTAATATTTTGTATGAATAATTATTCCTAAATGACTTATTTTTATCCAAAATTAGATATTGGACTTTTTGTTTGAAACATTTATTCAAAAATAATTTTGTTTTTTTGTATTAGAAAAATTGTCCAAAGTAATCATAATATTTGTATACACTTTAAAGATTTTTCTCTTTAGACTTTTTGTTCATGTATTTTGTTTGGACATTTTGTTTGACGAATTTTGGTCTTCATGCATTTTCATTGGGATTTTTTGTTTTGGATTTTTGTTTAAAATATTTGTTCATATTTTTTATCAATCTTGGTCCCAACATAAAACCTGAATCCCAATTACCAACTATTGAAATCCCACTATACTTAGATGATAAAACAAAATAATTACTAATACTTGTTAATGCTACCTGCCAATTAAACTAATGAGATTTAAACTATGTAAAAAATAAAAAATAGGTGAATGTTATGAATTTATAATGAATGAAATGGAATTTAGAGATAAATTTTATATATGTGATGTTAAACCATTTAATTATTAATTACTTTCAAAGGGACTCGAGCTTGACTACTATCCTACATGAGAAAATCCTTAACTACCTATGAAATTACTAAAAATAAGCCAATGACTAGTAGATAAGAGAATTGCTCATAGATCATGTAGACAAAATTAAAACATTGTGTATTCTTTATCTAAGTAATTTAAGAGAGAACTTATACCATCACCATTTTCTATTAAGGACTCAATAAAATTCATCAACACTATCTTTGATGCCACTAGTTTCAATAACAAGTATTCCAACTACTCTGAATTATGGGATATTGTCATTCTATCAATATATTTTCATTAAATGGAAATTTATCTCCCACAGAGTGATTATTCATAAAAAACTTGATATCACTTAAAATACAAGGATTACATTCAACTATGGCCAAGCCCGAGGTGATGCCCTACATCAACCTCCTATGAGGCTTATTCTTCGCTAAGAAGGTTACCCAAGATTATTTTTTGAACCATATGGATAACCCAATCATTTTATTATGCATATTTTGAGTATATTTTTAGAGTTATTTATCACTACCAGCACTAGATGCTTATTCTGAAAAACACAGGCTAGTTTCATAGATTCAAAATAATTTTATGGAAAACATGTTTATTTCATGGCTTATCCCTAAGGAAACCATGACATAAAAAGGTAATAATACCACTCCTATAAATAAATATAGGATGGGATTATAGATTGGCATGGTTCTACTTAATAGGCTCTATGGCCTACCCAACATCCATTTCCTCAATTTGGGCTGGGTATCATTGTGACATATAATGATGACCAGTGATGCATCATTTTCTTTGGGTGAAATTATATTCTACCAAATAATATAATAGGTCATTCACAATGACAAGTGGCCCAATATAATTGGCCACTTATGTATGATGTCTTATCTTTTGGATGAAATCATTGAAATAGTATATAAATTCCTCAAAAATCTATGGAGCTTAACCACTAATTGTGTCATAAATTAAATTTGTAATCAGTTATAAATTTTGCATATTTATGAATATAAAAAGAACATGGTTATGATTTATGAGGATGTTTATCATCAAGTCTAAAAAACAATCCATGGGACTCTAATGCCTAGAGTCAGAGCAAACATCATGAAGACATTATCTAAAAGAGGTGATTATTTTCTATATCCTAAATACATTGTTATCATTATGATTAGACACAAGATTCATTATTTTATCCTTCCAAAATATTTACCTAATAAATTGGTTGAGAAATAAATTACTTACAATCTCTAGTGGAGTATTGAGGAGTATTTGACAAAAAATAAGAAGCACACATTCTATTGGCACATATGGTCATTCATAAGATGTGTTATATGATAAGAAAACACTTTGGAGATGTGGGTGGAAATTTTTTTTTATCGCTTTCACACAATATCACATAGGGAATGAGATCCTCATAGTGCCATACAGAGACACGTTCAAGGCTTTGGTATTACCTACAAACACATCCATTATGATTATGACTTTTTGTTCATGAATGCACAAAATGATGATGAAGTCTTGGAAAGGGAAAGGGTTATTGGCTTGAAGGAGGATCACTTGAGGGTTATTCAACAAGAACCTTCAATCACTGTGAAGTAATTTCATAGTAGATTACCACTCTTTTTAAGATGGATATCCTTAGACTTTTGAAAAATCTAGACTACATGGTCACATGCATGCTAGTGATGGTGATCATGGTGGTGGCTCTCTATCCTATGCACAAAACACACAAGAATAGTCCAAGGAATAAATAGATTATTCATAAGAACTTCCTTTCAAGATAAAAATAGTAAATAAGGAAGCAACAAGTGAGATTGATCCTAGGGGAAATCTAGGAGACCCCATCAATCCAAATTTTTTTGATGAGGAAGGACAAAGAAAATATCACCTAGATAAAAGAGCATAAATGCCTATAACTACACCTAAAATACAAGAATATACATCATCATGGCTAGCTAACACGAAGCATCTACCTCAACTGAGCAAGGTTCCTCCTTACAGATAAAGATTACTATTTTCTAAAAAAAGAAACCTTGGTCTCTCCCCATAGGTAGTCCTAAAATAGAGCATCTCAAAGCTTGACTATAATGCCTCAGCATGCAGGAGTCAATTAATAAGAAGAAGATCTTGATGAATAATCAAAACTAGAGAGAGCTAAGGCACTCATCCTCTCAATTGATAAAGGGAAAACACTGACAATGGAGGGCACCATAGGTAAAAAGGATTTACCTTTATAGACCTCCTCTTTGCTTTCTTCCTCTATTCTTTTATTTGTTTTTATGACAATTTTATCTATGCTAAAAAATCCTAAGGTGGAATTTGTTTTATCCACTTCTAATGATTGATTAACTTCCTCCTTTTTATTGTATTTTCCTTTGTTCACCCCAAAAGTTAAGGACTCTTTCACTACTACTCATTCTCTCCCACCACTATTAATCTATCTTCTACTCCCATGTCACCCACCTCCATCATGGTCACTACTATTATTCCTTTTGGGATTGTCATAGTCATATCCTTAAAGAGGAAAAGGGAATCTAGGAAGATTGCAACAACTATGGCCTCTCTCAAGATCTATGTCTCATCCACCCAAATCAATCTCCCCATACTATCCACCACTTCATCCCAGGAAACCATTGTCACAAGTTTAGGCAAAGACACAAGTTATCAAATTCCATACACTCCCCATATATTAAGGTTTGGATTGGTCCAAAATCATTTAGCCTTCCCTTCCTAATACCATCCTCAAGGCAACAAAGAAGAAACAACCAACTAAGGATCCTGAGGAAGAAGTTATTGTTAAAATCATAAAGAGATAGACCATAACCAATTGATAATTCCTCCATGGGCCATTGATTTAAAATTTAAAACTTTTCAAATTCCTAGCTTCAAAATAATAGAGCTCCCATTCTATTATAAATTTGTTTGACAAGCCATCTAAGAGTATCCAAAGAGTAAGAAAGAGGAAGCTAGAAGATGATGCTAGTAGGGAAATAATCTAGGAAGAGAGGCAAGAGTATTTTCATTTTCCAAAAGACATAATAGATTTCTTAGAAAATCCCCCTACACTAAATATTTTAGGTCTCTAGCATAGGCTCATAAGGATTCCATTGTGTCAATTCATGAAGGCATAGAGTTAGCGAGATAGGAACTGAAGGTAGAATTAGAGAAAATAAAATAAAAATAAAATATAGTGCATATTATAGTGAGTATTGAAGTTGAGGTACAAGAGGTAGCATTAAAGTGATAAAATTATTTAGAGGCATTAGATTTTATGCAAGTTGAATTAGCCCCCCATGTTAACAATACTCACAATTTATTTTATTCTTTGAAATATGATGAGAATAAATTAAATATGTTAAATATTTATACAAATAATAAGGCCTATAGACACCTAGATTTCATGGCATAATTAAAGGCATCTAATGTACTCAATATGGTGGTGATTAAGATAGAATAGGTCAAGGAGTGGTTGACAATAGTTGGGGATTTTATCCCCAAATACTAGGAGTATGAGGCCCTCATCCTAAATTTTTTGAATGACTTGAAATTATCAAAATTCAAAGATTATATAGGAAAGTTGATTAATAATATGAACTTTGATCAACTCATTCAGGAGGCTTCAGACAATTTTAGTTAAAGCTCACAAGGGTTTCCATTAGGGGAAATTGAAGCCAATTTAAGCCTTTCTAGGAAAAAGGTGACTGAAGATGATATCTTCAAAATTAATTTCTAGATGACAAAAACAAAGCATATAAAACTCTTAGGATAAGTTGATAGGGTGCATAGACCCCCTGTTTTGAACTTGGGCATAATTTGGTAGTAGCATGATGTGTCACATAAATTTTGGCTCAAGATAGAGGTGAATAAGTAGAATTAAGCTACCACTTCTAGTTCTACATTAACAACCATAGTTACTACTCCAACTAAAATCCATGTAGCCATGAAGACATCAACATAGCCATAAAGGACCAAGGTTTTATATGTACATTATATAGTGGTGTATATTATATATTTTTAGTTTTCTTATGTTTTGAATAATATTGTAAAATTTGTTTGTTTATTTTGTACACATGCACATGTTTCATGATTTTTTAAAGGCTAGCTTAAGTTATTAACAACTGTAAGATAACTTTATGTAGTCTTGAGACCATAATTAGAACTTAATTTCTAACTATGCTATGTATTATTATTTACATGTACTTGGAGGATGAGGCAAACCCTTTCCCAAGTCTATTTAAAAACATGTAACCCACATTTCAAAGGGTCAGTAAACTTTCAATAAATAAGAGCATAAGCAATTTTAATTATCAACTCATGCATTTGTGTATCTTATTTTTATTTTTTGTGTAATTAGGCTGATTTATTTTGGTTGTATGGTTTAATAAATTTTAGTGTGCAAAAGTTGTGAAGGAGTTATTTCTTTTTTTTTATTGATATGCTAGTCTTAAATGTCCAATATCTATTTAACGATTGGTAAGTTACATTGATTATTGATAATTAAGTTCATTGATTCATATTATTAAGTGTGTAAGGGTGCTTTAATTAGATATTTTTTTCTATATATGTGCAATAACTATTTTAGATACCTTACTAATCCCTTACCATAATCTCTTGATTAAGAGTGTGCAACAACTTTTCTAAAAGGAGAAACCATTGATTGAGGCCTACGAGTTTCTTATATCAAAATTATGATAGACTACTTGAACTTTTCTGAATATGTGTATGCAATAACTACTAGTGATAGGCATAGGTTTTACAAGCACTTTTCCACTTAGAAACTAGCTCGAGAGGTTATTCTTGAAGTCACAAAACTTTTCTTTTTTTTCTACCCTTCCCTCCTTTTTGAGTTTATTTCTGAGACCTACCCATTCTAAATTATCAACCATCTACCCACCAATTCATCTAAATCATACTTCCTTTTTAGAGACCACCCCTCCATCCACAAACAATATTAATAACCTTAATTCCCTCCTTACTATTGCATCACCTATTTGTTAATACCACATACCTGTATCTTGTGCCTTAGAGTGGAGTTCACCTCAATTGAGATCCTAAAATTTTAGAGGCTACCTCATATTGAGAATTGGTGTGCATAAAACCCACATCAATATTTTTATCCATAAATAGCTTGTGTATTCCAATTTAGAAAAAAATAATGTGTATATGGCCACTCACACTAAAAATTATGGTACTCCTCCTCATACCTATTCAATTAATAACCCTCTTTTCTCCTTAGAATATCATCTTGAATTAAAGTGTACTCTAGATATGATTTTTTTCATTAATGAATTTATTCAACATTGAGGAAAAGACCCTTCCCCTATTTATAACCTTATCATAAGTGGTCAATAATTAGAACCCCATTAACCTCCCCCCATGTTCTCACATAGATTTAGGGGTGATAAATTCTTTGATTCTTAACCTTTTCCTTCTCTTTGGCTCCTTATCATACTATGACCTCTTCTTCCTTGATTTCTTCTACCTCCATACCAAGTATCTCTACTAACATGGTAGGTTCAACATATAGTGGGCCTTTTCCAAGACACACCCTTATTAATATTTCCACTAGTACATCATTTTATACCAATGCTAATCATACCACTAGTGATCCTTTTTCCTCTAATACTTATAATAGTGCATATTTCATAACACATGCTAATCATGCCACTAGTTCCTCCTTTTCTATAAACACTTCTCAAGACACTAGTGTCATGCATGCCACTACTCATAGTGGTACCCAAACCATTAATACCAATGTTAATGCTTTGTATGTCATGCATGCTAATAAAAATACCACTCAAATCCGTCACCTTTTGTTGTAAAATATTAACCAAATGAACTCTTTCCAAGCTAATAATGCCAACCAAATAATGCAAATGTAGAATCACCTTATATACCTCCAAAATCAATCTCAATAGGTTTCATGTGGAGTTCACAATCAAAATAACCCCAACCCCCATTATGGATTCCCAAGGTAACCTCAATCCCCAAACACCTCTTTTTAATAAAAAAAAATAAACATATTCAAAATGGACCTCTTATACCTTAAATTTCCAACATAGATATAGGAAATATCACCCCTACCATTAGTTAAAATGGGGAAAACGGATCTTACATTATATTTTTAAATGTTTGGTAATCTATACAAATATTAGTTCAAGTTAAACACTTTTGCCAATACCAAGATCTTAGCAAAATCCCTTCTTAGAGATGCTTCAGATTGCTATAACCATCTCAAGTCTGATTCCATCATTAGTTTGGAATACATAATTAAATTTCTAGTACAATAATTTTAAACTAGTGACCTCATTAAGAATACCTTGGCTCATTTTATCAATTAACAGAAACTTGAGACTAAAATTACACAAGCTTTGATCAAATTTGGAAGACATTTTATAATAAGTGTGAAAAAAACATGGTAAATGATAAACACTTTCATCTATTTACCAATGCTCTTTATCCAAATTTATAATATTAGGTTAGGACTCTCTCTCCATAAAATTTGGAATAGGATCTAGACCAAGCCAAATGCTAATATTTTCTCATACATTAGTTTAGGTCATCCCAACCTCCCATGGGCACTTGCATGCTCATCAAAAATAAAAAGTGTCATATTACTAATGATGATGTATCTGCTTCTTATGATACCATTCATAATATCTAAGCTATTGCTCCCAACCATGCTCTAAATAAATATTCCCCTTTTAACCACACCCCTAATCCTCAATTTTCTCAAATAAACAACATCAATTTTCATAAGACATTATCCTTAGAAGAAATCCAAAAGCACCTACCAAGGCTCTTCCATGAGAGCTTGATCCCACTCTCCTAATGAAATAATGGGATGTTCCAAATAAATTCTATTGGTTTCATGTTATTTATGGTCACTCTCATAAAACTTGTAGGAATTTGCGTAACTTAACTATGGATTTCCTCCTTGGTAAAATTTTTGATCATGATTCCCTCATTCATAAATGTGAACAAGCCTATGAAATTGCATTCAAAGCTCATGAAATAAAAAATAAAAAACAATATTTGAACTATGCTAATGCTCATCTAGCCATTTACAAAGATATTCTTCCAAACCATCAAGAAAATAATGACAAGCCTACCCCTTCCACCAATAACATTGAGGTCTTATAGACCAAATTACTAAAGAAAATGTGGTAAATATGACTAATATGAGAAGTGAATTTCATTTCATTGATTATCATCCTACACACATGCACTAATTATCTCTAACTTTTTGTGTTATCCAATATTCTCCCCCAACTCACCTAATCAAGTTGGGGTAAGTGTACCTTATCTCTTTTAAAGACAAAATTCCAACACCTCCATTAGATAACACCTCTCATTATATTTAAACAATTTATCCAACCTCTTTAACCATTGACAATATTATTTGACATTCTAATACCAATTCTTCAAATCTATCACAAGATAAACCTAAATCAGCTAATCCATCCCCTAAAGAGAATCAATGAATTTGTCCCCAAACTAAACCCACCACATCCTATCAACAAAAATTTACATACACTTATAATCCTCATTCCCAAGATATACTCAAACATTATGCACCTCTATCCATTATTCAACCCATGGGTTTTAGTGAATGGGACCCTATCATAAAGCTTACATATCTGCCAACTTAAATTCCCTTCTCTAACTCATGCGGACTTATCCACATCATCAAAACCACCTTCTAAACTTCCTATTTTAAATGAACATCCCTTACCCTCCCCTAGTAGGATGTGAAACTACTTTATTTGGGTTAAAAGATAGAATATTTCAATAATGTAAAGAGATATATATACATATTGATGAAACACTAGACAATTATCTCTCTCTCAAATTTACTATTAATTATATGATCTAAAATGAGATTATGCTTCAGGTAGATGATCCTCCCCTCTTTATAATCATCCAAATTGGTGACATTAAACTCAATCATGCCTTGATTGATGAGGGTTCAAGTACTTGTGTTTCTTCTATCAACTTCATTAAAACTCTTGTATATTTTGATTTCAATATTAAGTCCACATTGAAACACATGTCAAGGTTATGATTGTAATAAAATACTTCCTTTAGGCTCTATGTGGCTCCTAATTACATCATACCTATCATTGTTTGAGTGAAATTTATGATCTTCAATTTTCCCCTCTCCTACAATATCTTGCTTGGTATAACACAAAATCATCGCATAAAGTTTGTCAATTATTTTTCTTGTCAATGTGTCAAGTTTCCTCATAATGGTTCTATCTATAGGATTCATGGTGACACTAACCATTATAAATTTAAATAGTTTTAATATCATGGTGTATTCAAACTTACAATCCTTGAACCCATGTCTAATGTTTCATTTCAAGAATAAAAACATTTTAGTTTACCTATCAACTTTATACGAGGTTATCATGGTCACCCCAAACTCATCAATAACATACCACCTAACTTCCTAGATTCTAATGATGATGAGCTATATGAGATCAACCTCAAGATAAAATATTTTTATTTCTCTCCCCATCTCATTTCCTAGCTTTCACCATATTTAAATTTGTGTTCCCTTCAACCACCTAATGATGATACGCTCATAGTCTTAAAAAAGACTCAAAATTCTATTCGCCAATCAACCTAAAATGAAAATTCATATGTACTTGTGTTATTAATATTCATACACCTGATAATGATGATGCTTACACTTTAGATGATCCATTTTTATGATGTCTTGTTTAGGCTATAGATGTTGTGATCCTTCATTATCTCTCTTCTTTGTTTCCTTATTTTAATTCATCTTATCACATTCCATGTTACATAGTTCCTAATTTTAGCATTATTCCTCTTATCCATAGGGTATAGATGGTGCATTCACATTTCATACCTTTAGTATGTAAATAACCTCTTAGGATCATGCTTATGGATTGTGATATGATTAGTCCCTATCACTTTACTAGATACCAAGATCCTTATATCTTTTTCCCCCCTCAAATGCTGGATATTGTCCTTATGCTCTGTGTGCATCCTAATCCTCCCTTAGATAAGCCTAGTATAGATCTTATTCCCACTCTATCTTTATCTAAGTCTCTTACTAATTTCAATTTTTTTTATACTTTAAATGATCCTTGACCAGTCTTTTCACCATCCCCACCTCCCCTTAGTGATGGCATGCTTCCTTTATTGTAGCTTGTTTCTCTACTTTCCCAATGGGTCTATCATTTATACTATGACATTAATATATTTTCTAATCATTAAATTAGATATTGTAAACTATAGAAGCATTTTATGGCTTCTGCTTCCTCTCTCTATATTATTACACCCATAAATTCTACTAACAAGCATATCTATTACTTCCATAGCTCAAATAATCATTCTTCCACCCATTTTCAAAAGCTTCAATAATATATTGACACATTGCATCCTACTCTTCTATATCCTATAGATAAGGTTATACCTCCTCCTAATTTATTGATCAAGTATATTCCCAAATATGGAGAGGTATATTAGATATGGAATCAATGTGGTACCCATCACATGTGACCATCCTATAGTATAATATTTATTATCACTTTATGACCATTCATGTGCCTATTATTCATCCTCCAAAATTTTGTTTATGCAAGAAGTTTCCTCCACCTATGGTCCCTTATCCATATATGGTTCCTCCACCTATGGTTCCTTCACCACCTATGGACCCTCCTTCACTTGAGGTCCCTTCCCCATTGGTGGATCCCTCATATCCCATAGATTTGACTCTTATTCCTTATTTAGATTATCATATGCACAATGGTCCTCATGATCATTAACCTTTAATCATGCCTACATTTTTTGTAGATGAGATTAAATGATAGGTACTTCCTAGATTTCATTGAAAATTCATGAGACCCTCACTATAGTTAGGGTCCAACTTCATATATATCTATAAAATGTTATGGATAATGTTTGTGGACAGATCCACCGATACTTATGAACAAAACAAGGTGTTCCTTCACTTTATTATTCATTTTGGGTTGGTTGTGTGTTCCATTTTTATACCTATCTACTTTATATATCATTTGAATCTATGTAAAATTATTTCTTCTTTTATCTCTTATATGGCTCTTTATATTTTAAATTATATGTTGTCTATGGTGTCATTTGTTTTTCCTTGTGATCTTTTATGTATAATTTTCATGATTACATGCTTCTCTTTATGAATTCATTTATTTACATGGATGTCTTATTATTTTGTCATGTTTTTTGGTACCTTATCTCTATAACACATATAATTATTATTTTTATTTGGTTATACAAACCTTGCTTCCCTTAGTAATCCTTGTTAACCATCTGATCAGTTAGAAAAAATCATTATCATTCTAATTATTACTAGTCCACTTTAGATCTCCTTATATTCCCCTTATATTTCCTTTCAAAAACTAAACATACACATGGTTGAAACTTAAGATAACATGTTGGTTCATAATAAATCCTAAGTGATTTAGTCAATCGTGTCTTTAGATACTTAGCCGCCTTTAGCCAAATTTTAAAGCTCATTCATGTTTATCAATTTGTCTCTCATGTTGGTTATTCAAAGTAAATATGGAGGAGGAATCTTAAAATCCATACAAATTTAAAATCCAAATCATTTTAGAAAAAGGACAATGATACAAAAGGCAACATTCAAAATTTCAAAAGTTAAATCACACTAAAAGACATGATTCAAAGCACATTATTTTTTCTAATTGAAACTCAAACTCCATAATTATCCTCATGATATATTTGAGGTCCATTAGGGTGAGGTAATGTAGTAGATTGGGAAAGGAGAATTAAAAAGTCTTTTTGTGTTACTTAATTTATCATATAATTACCCAATCTTCACAGTAGATTGAAGGATCTATAAAAGATCTTGAGGAATGGGGAACACATTATGGGAAAGTAAATCCATTTTAATTTTATTATTAAAATACCCAACATGAGTCAATTTTTAGTATCTCACTTATTTACATATATAACTTTGTGTTTATTGAGAATAAGTATCCTTTATATATTGATGGTTACTGATCAGTTGGTGTCTTTTATATGTTCTTATTATGCCTCAGCTTCCTAAGGTCTTCTCATAAATACCTACATTGTGATTTTCACATTTAATTTTTCATTTAAAATAATCCTAATATTACCCTTGAGAAATATTATTTTATTCACTGACCACTCCCCACTATGGATTCCATTTCTGAGTTGCAGTGTAAGACCATGGATAGGACTAGGTCTTCCTCATAAATTACCAAATTACAATTCCAAACATTCATTTTAACATTTTTTCCCAATAATTTTCACCTCATTGGTGTTCCTTATATGAATTGAAATGTAAGACCATGGAGAGGACCAGGTCTTCCTCAAAAAAATTCCAATACCCATGTCATAATGAAATTACATGTATCAAATTTGATGTAAGTACTAATTGATTATGATTTTCACATAATTGACATAAATATATCCCTATAGATTGGCCACCTAGGATTGCACCTATATAAGCTAGATCATGGTATCCATGTGTGATTCTCTCTCCTAAGATAAGGCCTATTATGCCTATGACTTTCCCTCTCCCATCCATATCGATCGATTCAACCCATCTCTACATGTCTACAACTACCTTGTAGCCTTCTACCACTAGTTTAAACTAGCTTACTTGGGTTGGGGTAGATGGTAAAATAGGATCATCTAGTGTGGTGGGATCATATGAAGATAACAACCCATCCAAAATGTCATGGTGTATAACCATGACCAATAATGCCTATCTAATTTCTTCCATCATAAGATCTCTAAAACCAAAACTAGATAAATAATAAATCACATATATATCTCAAAATTTATTTACTATAATCACATGCATATATTATCCTATATCAAATCTTAAATCAAAATTACAACATTTGTCACTAGTGTTAGTATCACCAATCATCATATCCCCATCTGATCACCCACTAAACATAGTCTCTCCATCTACTTATCCCTTAATTACCTCCTCTATGGATCACCCTACACCATTTTAAAGTTAGGAGTCACCACTCATGCATACCACGATCCTCACCTAAGAGGTGGTTTTATATACTAGATATGTCTATGAATAACTACTAGATCATTTTGTGAAGTAGCACTAGCTTGTGCCTAATCTAGTTAGTGGTGCCTCCATCTATGATGTGGCCAAGATGGTATTTTATTTTGCTATGGTGGTGGCTTTTATAACACTTGTATTGGTTCATGTTGTATACTTGTATCTACATTGATTTTATCTCCTCCTGCTACCACATAATTTCATGCTTGACCAATCTATGATCTATCATGTTGTGACCTAATCATAGGAATTATTAGAGGGTTCATTAGGTGTGGGAGTTTAAAAATCCCTAGAAAGTATGCCACTAGATTCATCTCTACCCATGAGGTGTAGTGGCCTATGATCTATACTCATGATAACCTTATCATATTAGTCAACCAATTAGGCCATACAATAATAATTTATATATAAGGTTACCACATGATCTCACTTCATGTGATCATTTTCAATGCTAACACATGTGAAATGACCCAAACTACATGGTCCTAACTCTATCTCATCACCCAAGGTAACCTATCATCAATCACATAGTGAAACCCAAATGGATGATACATAGAAAACCTCTCATATATATAGGAACTCAATAAAATAGTAGTCCCCATGGTATTATTTCATTTGGATAGCATCCCATATATATCATGCATGAGATGGACCCAGATGACATCCCTAAAGTCATATAGTGCTTCATGATCTAATATGGATTTGTAAATGATATTGCATAAAGCACTACCTTGATTTCTAACTTATGATAAAAAAAACTCATGCTATCACAAGTCTAGTCATGGCCTTCTAGATGTCCATAATATCTAAAATATATACATCAAATAAACTCACTGTCAATCTATGGTATAACATATCTAAGCACATCACCCACCAAGTTAGTGATCTCCTCGATTCCAGATCATCTGGTGTCCTACTGATCACTGATGTCCCTCTTATTAATAATCCTAGTAATGCATGGACATCCTTTGGTGTGATAAACACTTCTATGGTATCCCAATCCACCACCCATCAAATTTTTTTTCTCAATCATTCTCATGATCTAACGAACCTGATAATGAGATCAACATTAAGTAGGATGCACCTCTTCTCCATGATACCTCTAAAACCTAGTGGGACTAGTCACACTCTATCCACATCCATCAATTGATCTAGTAGATATAGTAGCCATGATGTATCTATCAATTTCCAATACCTCTAATGTCTATAAAAAATATCAAACAATAAAGGATTTATGAGATCTCCATTTCATAAATAATCAAAATACATTCTTAAAAATTTAAAAATTAGCCACTTACATCAGTTGTTGGATTTAGTTTCTCAATTTTTTATATAATCATCCCATTTCATACTAAATCATCCCTATAGTTTATTTATGATACTAGATTACCCCCATTCAATTTCCTATTAGATTGGTCACATCAACACTAAATCAACCATTTTATTAATCTAAGATACCATATTGGCCCTATTATAATAGCCTATTTTAGTGATACTACATTGACCCTCTTTAGAAAACTAAGTCAACTCTATCATCTATAGTTAAAATTTAATCCTTACTAGCTAATTTAGCCTATTGATATGTAATCAAACCCTTATTAGTATTATAAATAACCTCACTACAATGTAGTCATCCCTCACTTTCTACCTCACCTAACAGATGAAGTTAATGAGGTCCAATCTATTCATCCATATTGATGACTTTTTACCATTTACCATAAATTCCTTGGGTATTCATTTGTCTAACTTCTTCCTATCTAGTAACCCATTTTACCGCTACTTTATTTTAAAAATTCCTAGGGTTCATTCCATTTCCTAAATTTTTCCTAACAATCAATTTTTTATTCTTAGCTTAATTTCAAATAAAAATATTTAAAATTTTGAAATTTCTAATTACTTACCTATGCTGCACTCACTATGACCTCTATTCATTCTCCTCATCTCAAATTTTATCTCCTTACCATGATGGATCTCTACTCTTTAACTAGGTCTCTTAGAGATCCATTTTCTTAAAATAGTAAAAATAACAAATAAATTGTTTTTTACCCTATTTATATTTACTATTCAAAAATTATTTACCTTTCAAATATTTACCACTAAATTTCATATTTTGATCATATCTTTGTTTCTACTATATATTTTCCTAAACCCTCATATCATAGATAATATTTTCACCTATTATATGTCTATGTTACAAAAAATTGATTTTTCACTTTTTTTTTGCTAACTTTTACATGGTCGCCTAATGTTACCTAAATTGGACACCTTCACATTTCTTGCATCTCATTCTTTATCTACAATACTAAGGTAAGTAAAGGTATGTGTTTTAAAAAAATTCTTTTCATTTATCTTATTTTTATTCAACTTTAATGTTGTGTATTTCTATGTTTTTCTCCTAAAGCACCATCTCATGTTACACCTACATGACACATGATGAGATTCGAGTGGGCATTTTTATACACATAATATTTTAAAATTTTATCAATTACTGATGATTTCTCTCTTTAAAAAACCCATTGAGTCTCAAAATTTCTAAGTGCATTCCTTAAGATGTGTACTAGGAAAGGGGTGGGTAGACCATTGGTGTTTCACATGATTGTTTTCCATTTACTACTACTTGTTATCAATCCAACCTTCTCCTAAAAGCATTCCCCTAAGCTTTGCCTCCTCTTTTTCACACTTTTATAGTAATTTTTCACCTTCATTATCCCTTTCCTAGCCTCGAATACCTTTTTATGGTTTAAAATATAATGTCATCCCCATCGATCATGTACTTTAATTAAAACAAATCATTTAGGGTCTATGTCATCTCCTAGCCAACCTAGATCAAGAACTACTTTTATTTTTTTAGTAACAATATAGATTTGATTAGTCTAACCCTATCATTTAAATTTTTAAAAGAAATAACATTATATTTATCTATATATACACATTAATTTTTTCATTTATTAAAAAGAGAGAAGAAAAGATATATATATTGCACATCTGCTTATCCACCATTCTACTTGAGGAGCATAGATTAGGGTTTTAATACTTTCTTTGGAGATACAAATCTTGTCTTATGGATAAGTATTTTTGATGCATTGATAGGTTATGTATCCTAAACATTATTTATCCTTGTCTTCTTTACATACCACAATAACCTCTTAAGAATCACCTTGGCCAAGGGAGATATTAAGCCTCAACATGTTCATCTTCAAAGGTAAGATTACTAACTTTGTTCCTTGTTTGTAAGAATAGATAGATTAAAATTTGTAATTATATCCATTTAATTATTATTTTATATATATTTACATGATTATATGTCTTTTATACATGTTTAATTTTTATGTTTATCACCCCCACTTTGTGCCACAAGCTTTGGTGAGAACTAGATTAGACTTTTTGTTTTTTCATTTATAAATTTGTGAATATGAAAACATAGGACCTAATTAAGTTTATTTCATATTTTTTATTGAATGGATACTTTGGAACCCTTCCTAGTTTTATTATTATCGTAAGATATCCCTTGTCTAAGTCTAGCGGATCCATCTTGGTCATAACCTTAAATATCTAATGTATCAACAATTAGTAGTGTAGGATTTATCTTCTCTAGGCTAGGATTGATTTATAGATCAATGGAATTTATATTTGAATACATGAGTATAATGGGATATAAAATCACTAAAGGGTTTAAAATTTAAAACATTTTATTAAAATTATTCATTGGATTAAAATTTAAGGGATACCATGGTACCATGGAAGAATTCTCATGCAAAAATGGCAGGGCTCATCTATTACCTTAATGGTCTTCTTTTGTATACACCAAATATTTTGGTACATTTTATTCTTATTTATTATCTCTATCCTAAGCATTATTTATCCTAAGACTATGTTACCCTTTAATCCACCCTGACATCTTTCCTTAAGTTTAATTTTTGTAATAAGGAATCCATTAATTTAACCATAAAAATGTCAACTTGATATAATCCAAATGATTTAATTAATGATGTCAAAAATCATAGAAACTAAAATAAAACATATACATCAAATAGTCACTATAAAATACCAATATATTATGTTATCATTCTCAAAAAACTGAAGATGAAATATTCACATAGTCATCTATTCCCACATTCTCTAAAAAATGAAAAAAATTAAATCTTTTTTCTAAAAATAATGATAATATTTCACAAAATAAATTCTAAATAAAAATATTAATAAAATAATTGTGTTTAACTATATGCTTTATATTTATGAAATTGAATCATTTATAAATGTATGATTCATAATTATTTTTATTATTTCAACTTCAAATCACATGTTTGTCCTTAACCAATACAAAACTGAAAAGGGAAAAAATATGATGAAGAGAAAGTTATTCCTATAAAATATAGAAAATTATTTCATGTTTATCTATTATAACCTTATATTTCTCTTTTTTTAAAATTTTAAATTTAATAATATGCCAATAATACATTATCTGAGAGTGAATTTCATATTAATTAATCTTCATAAGTTGCCACATCTTGTAATAAACTTTTCAATAAGTGTATTAATTATTTTTAAAAATCACTTATTCAATATGGAAATAAGTATAAAACCCTCCAATTACCAAGATAAATAGTTAAGTAATCTTTAAACACTTCATATTATAAAATATTTAAATTATGTTTCAAATAAAAACCATATAACTTATAATGAAGTCATCTACCTATGGTTGGAAGCAACACGTTATAAAATGTAAAATTGAAAGATGATTTTTTTTTACCATGGAATTGAAAATAATAAATATAGAAAGAAAAAAAATCACACCAAAAATATTTCACCAATTTCAAATGAAATTAAATTACCCACACACACACACACACACACATTCATATACACTATCTTTAACTATTTATTCTACATTGTTTTCTAAACTTTGGCCATTTCATGACTTTAAACACAAACCCATATCTCCTAAATATGTATTCTTTAAATAAGAAACATATTTATAATTTTATTTTAATGAATAAAACATTATTCCATAATGATGACTTTAAAAAATTCAAGTAGAGTACATGCATTAACCAATCACAAGAGATTTATAAATAGTAATAAGTGAAACTCATACCAAAAAATAGTTATTTTTTATATATTAACAACGATGGAAAAACTGATGTAATTTATACTAAAAAAACTCAACTTTTATCGAGGATGAGATACTTGGTTTCGTAATGCACACATAAAATTTATTCTAAAGAATATTCAATAAATCAATTACCATTTCTTAAATTTTTATGCCATTTATTAAGCACTAAAAAACCAATAAATTAAAACTATTTAATAAATTTTCAAAGTAAAAAATAATACCTTTCTACTAAACCTAGAAGTAGACAACTAGTGTTCAAAGTATGGTGAACATTTCATTTTAAAATGAAAGAAATATAAATCCACACAATTTTAACTACTCTTTCATTCTTTCCTTTTAAAATATCAGTTCATTAGTCACACTAGTATTTTCTTCTTTCCATTCACAACTTCAAAAATACACCTTAGAGCTCAGTCATTTATGCAACTTTATCAACAATGTAAAATGCACAAAAATGACTTATCTTGGAAACCAATATTTAAAAAAAATTATTCCAACTAGTTTATATCTATTTTCTAACTAAAAATTGAACATATTTGAGTCACACAAAGGATAAAAATAAGGAAACAAAGGAGAACCATAAACAAACTCCTTTGTTTGTTACATTTTCACTTAGGAACGACCAATAAGACAATCATTTACATTAATCCATACAAGAATACAAATGATATATTCCATGAAAAGGAAAGAAAAATTAGAATGGTTGTATGATAGTGGTGAAATATTTATCACTTTGATAAATCTTGTATTTAAAAATAATAAAGGTGATGAAAAGTCTCTCTTCTTTTTTAAGGGGAGGTTGCCTTTATGGAAAAAAAAAAAACATAGAAATAAACCACTTTAAAATATTTATAGGTTAAATGGAGTATTGGGTTCTATTTCTCTTAACCAAAAGTATAAATACAAATAACGAAGGTGAATGATCATGCATGAATATGGAAATTCATATTTCATCCTATGCATGAAAAGGAAATCTATAAATGTAACATGCTAGTTTGAGAATAAAACAAGTACTACTTGAGATTCAAGAGATATGTATTAACATAATAAAAACACACATTCAAAAATAAAATAATATACAAAAATTTACATAATTTCCTTATGTCCCTCATTGGAAGAAAGACCACAAAGTTTATCTTTCCAAGAAAAATTAGATGTTTATTAAACAACCATTGTATAATAGACATTTATCCTATTTATATAGATAGGAGGGAATGGGTTGACTCTTCGTATTCCATTGAAACCTTTTTTATTCCATAATTTTTATTATTCATATTAAAAATTTATTTTATTTTACACAAAATAAAATTCAAAATTTTATAGAAAAAATATGAAAGAAGATTATGACAAAAAAATTTCCTAAGGGTTTCCTCATTTGATGAACTTGGAGTTAAGCGAAGATCTTATTTTATTTTATTATGAAGAGACATGTTGTATATTATGAATTTATTGACCATCTCAGCAATTAAAATCCCATTTGGAATCACCATTTTCCTTTTTTGAATGATCCATTATTTAGCTATGAATGCCATAGTATGTGAGTATTAAAATAACTCTACCCACTATATATTCATCATGTCCAAATAAAAATGGGTTTCAATGAGTAGGTTCATAGAAGATACATTGAAGGATTATTCTTTAAAATATCTTATTTTATATTCCTTATAAATTGACATTTTATATCATTGATTGAATGAGGTCCCAAAACCACCATATTTGAGCAAGTCATTGTGAATATTTCCTAAATTAGAATAGGTGTTTACTATTTTATGTCATCCAAATTAGGACTAATATGTCAAGTGATCTGTTTCCTCATTTATCACCTAAAATTTGTGAAAATAAATATATATCTAATAAAATTATATGTCATTTTCATTTTAATAAAATACCTATATTTTTACAATCTTATATGTGTCGGTTCCTACCAACTCCTAAAGGTCGTACAAATAAGTTTTTCCATAAATTGATTTCATCTTGATGTAATTTGATTTGAGATTTGAATTTGAATAGTTATGAATCAATATATTCATAGAGAATTACTATTTCATCATTTTATTTTATGCCATAAATCAACATCTAATTTACCCAAGACTCAAGGGTCTTTCATTAGATATTATTTTGGATATAGCATAAATAGATTCTTTCCTTATTATAAGGACTTATATTAGAGCTTAAATTTGAGTGTTGACTAGGGTTTCAACTGAATTCAATAGATATTTCACATATCCTATGAGTTATAAGACTTGATATTTTAGTTTTTCAGTGTCATCTCATCTTGTTAAGCTCTTTTGATCATATTTTTAGTTATTACTCTAAGATTTTACAGATCACTTTTTCAATGGATTGTCACATGGAAAATTTTGTTAAATAATTTTCAAAGACAGTCATTTATCCTTTTCCTTCTAAAAACTTGGCTATATAATATTAAAAATTGATCACCCAATAGTTCCATGACAAACCAAGAGGTGGTATTGGTCATATTGGTCTTTTTATGAGGATTCACAAGAATATTTACCAAAATATAAAATTCAGGTAGCTCCACATCTACTATCATTTATTTAATCCCATTATTGGTGGAATCCATTGAAAATCAAAACTACTAGCACTAACTATTTATGTATCCACACTAGTTTATGGAGTGGGTGGTGTAGGTTATTATTGGTGTGGTTTTATATACACCACAACCATAATGAGGTAGCTTCTAACATTATATAATCTCAATGGAGATAAACTCAACTCTAGGGAATGAGTTGTATATATTAAATCTATTTCAACCTATTGATGGAATAACATGTAGAGCATACAAGTTGTTGAAAATGTTTTTGGATGGAGATGTGGTTTCTAATAAAGGTAGTAAATCTCTATGTGAGTTGGATGGGTGATTGGTTGCTAATATAGAGTGGGCATATCTCAAAACAAACTCAAAAAAGTAAGGGTAAGGAAAAAAAGAAAGCTTGTATGGTTTTTAGGAACTACTTCCCTCATTGGTTTCTAGAAGGATTAGTGCTATCAGAACCTATGCCTGTTACTAGAACTAATTGCACACATAGTCAAACATGGCTAAGAAGACTAAGGAGATAAAGATATAAGAAATTCACAAGCCTTAGACAAAGGTTTCTCCTTTGAGGTTAGTTATTTCACACCCTTAATTAGGATATTATGGCTTGGGCTAATGAGGTATCTAAGGCAACTATTCCACACACATAGAAAACTACATCCAAAAAACCATGCATACACAATCAAAATTATGAATCAATTTTAACTTGACTATTTTAACCAATATATTTACCAATACTTCAATAGTTGTTGCACATATACAGATTAACACATCAATCAAAATAATCAATAATCCATTCATAATTTTTTCACACTAAAGATTATTAAAACATACAACTAATAAAAGTAATAACTAATTACACAAAAAATTGGAAATAAAATATACAAACACATTTGTCAATGATCAAACTTGATGTTGATTCTATATTCAAAATTATCTGACCAAAATATATGTTAGATTACAATTGTTTATATAGAATTGGGGAAGCGGTAGATGTATCCTCCAAGTTCATGTAAGGTTTTTACCTAAGATAGTCAAAACATGAGTTTTAACTATGGTATAAAACTATATAATAGTCTATTTATAGTTATCAATTTAAAATAGCCTTTGCCAAAGATATGC
Source organism: Torreya grandis (assembly GCA_037957365.1). Taxonomy (NCBI): domain Eukaryota; kingdom Viridiplantae; phylum Streptophyta; class Pinopsida; order Cupressales; family Taxaceae; genus Torreya; species Torreya grandis. The sequence goes on from JARHVA010001372.1 coordinate 730,643, forward strand.
AATGTTTACATGTGTATGAAGATAGAATCAATTTTTACACTTATATTTTAAAATTTATGCAAACTTTAGAATATGCATTCTTTACCAAAATTGCACATGCCTCCTTTTATAAGTTGTGATAACAACCTATTGATCTTTTAGATTAGTCACCTTCAAATAAAACTTAGACAAATTCATGAAGGACCAAAATCACTTTACCAATGTTTTAAAACTAATGGCATTACTATTTACTTGTGACTAATCTAAACAATGTGTTGGATACTCACCCATGCCTTTTATTGAATCTAAATCTTCATTTTTATTTTTTCCATTTAGATTAAAACATGTGTGTTCATACTCTAGTTTAATGGTAATACCTAACGTATATTGATTAATATAGCTCAAGTGTCTGAAGATATACATATTCTATCGATAATGTCCTCCTAGATTTCAAAATGTGATATGTGTCAACACATGATTGAATCAAGGATCTTTAAAAAGTACACCTAGGACTTGCACCATCTATCTTTATGTACTATTTTAACATGGTACATTGGATTTATTATTTTAGCTCATTAACTACTATGTGATTGACACTTGTCATTCTCTATTTTTTCTTCTTCATATATGTGCCACTTGGTAGCTTCTTAGGGCTCTTGAGCTCTATGTGATGGGTTCCTAGGATGGTGACACTTATGACTCTTGTGGAGATTTAAAATTTCAAATTTATCTCGTGTCATTTGATCAAATGGGCCCAAGTGGATGCAAGCCATAAGATCTTGATTTGAATCCTAATGGGTAATTTATGAGATTAAATTTGACATTTACATGACCATCAAATGACATCTTCATGATCATCAAATGATGTTTGTGAAAATGTCAAATTTAATTTCATAAATTAGCTATTACCAATGTTTAATTTGATGTTCACATGACCATTAAATGACATCCTCATGACCATCAAATGATGTCCATGTGACTATCAAATTTAATCTTGATAATTAGACTCATTTCATTTCCTCAAAACTCCCTGCTCTTACAAACATAAGTACAAAATGACTTAGCATAATACTTTGGAAATAAGTATAAAAAACCGTACATGAATATTTTAGCCTAAGGTTTTAGTATTAATAAAATATGATTTAAACCTAGGATAAAATATTAAATTAATCTCAAAACATAATGAAATGCTCTCTAAGCAAAGGTGCCACTTGGCAATTTGGTATTTGTTTTGGGTAATTGTTGCGGGAGAAATGCCATGGGATTTTTATGTGGGGGAATTATTTCAAAACTTTTGTGGGGTTATTATTTTGGACAAAATGTCTATAATGATTTTCTTGAAGGATATTTTTGTTGAATAAATTTTCCAAAGGAAACCTTGAAGGGATGGTCTCAAAAGGGCCAAAGGGCATGATGTTTTAGAGAACATTTTCAAAGGAATTGGCTGAAGGACAAAAATGCAAGGATAGAAGTCCCAAAAGAATTGGTCAAAAATAAAAAGGCCTGAGACAAAATTCCCAAAGGGTAAGTGGACACTTTAAAAGTGTTGAAATGTCACTTTAAAAATGTTTTAAGGGTAAGTGGCCACGTCAAAAATATCAAAAGGTCACTTTTAAAATGTCTGAAGGGTTGATTCAAAAATTCTAAAGAGCATGTGCCCTTGGGGGAATTATCTCACTCCTATTACATTGGAAAAAATATATGAAACACAAATTTTGAAGAAATTGGTATGGGGTAGAAAAAGTCCCAAAGGATAGGTTTTTAAGGCAAAAAATGATTGAGACAAAAGTCTCAAAGGACATGTTCAAAAAGGCTAAAGGCTCTACTTCATGGAAAAAAAATTCCCAAATGGTCTACTTCATAGGTATATTTTGATGGGAAAGGGTACTTACAAAATTCCAAAAGAGTAAGTAAAAAATTCTTAAAGAGAAATTTAAAAAGTTTGAAGGGTATGTTCAAAACGCCTGAAGGAATATGTGTCCTTGATAAAACTTTGAAAAGGTGAGTTGGAGGCAAAGGGTCATTTCAAAAGTCTTAAAGGAATTCTATTAGGGGAATTGTTTTAGATAAAATATCCACAACACTTCTCCTGAAGACTCAATTCTTTTAGACAAAATGTTTGAAGGAATTCAATTGGATTAGAGAAAATGTCTTAGACAATTTTTTTGAAGGAATGGTTTTAGAGCACAAAGGTGCAAGACAAAAGTCCCAAAGAAAAGGGAGATTGTAAAAGGTTAAAAATAATTATATTGATCAAAATGGTCTTAAAAATAATTCTGAAGGACACATTGAACAAAGCTCAAAGGGTAGTTGGCAAGGCAAATAAGGGGAATTTCAAATGTCTAGAAGGAAAATTTCAAAATGTCAAAGGGAACTTTGGCAACAATCCAAAAGGTCTACTTTGTGGGGCATTCATTTATGACAAAAGTTTTAAAGGATATACTTCATAAAGGCTAAAGGGTAATCTCAAAAATACCAAAGGGTAAGTTTAAAAGGGTCAAAGGGAAATTATATTGGGAAAAGTATATCAACAAGATTGTCCATAGGAATAAGTCTAACTCAGGTAAATTATTGTAGTGAAAATGCTAATAAGAGTAAATTTCATCAGACAAAATGTCCAAGACACAATAAACCCAAAGACTAGTTCATGTATAACAAAAATTCTAAAGATAAAATCCCAAAAACACAATTTTGAAAACATAAATCTTGAAGTAAAAAACCTAATAGAATAAAAGATAGTCTATGAAAACACAATATCAATTCCATCTTGTCAAAGTATAAGAGGCCAAATCATGATATTTTCCTAGAATTTTCATAAACATATAGAAAAGGGGGCTCAAAATCAAGACAATAATCTAAAAAAACGTTGGCCCCTATTTCCAATGGGAAAAAAGGGGGGTGTTAGGTACAATAAATGATGAATTATAGGGGGAATACTCTTGAGTATTCAACAATCCAGAACTCCAATTTGTAATCCTAATTCAATCATGAAGTGTGACATAAAACAATACTTAAATCAAGATCATGAAAGAGATTCCTAGGTAAATTTAGACAACCACATCTATTCCTATAATTATTTTTTTCAATAGGTATTTAATTTGATAAGTGTATTTGATCTAATAAAAAAAGAAATATTTCTAAATTTTTATGAAGTACTTTGATAAAAACTTCCATATGACTAGTAAAATTATTCAATTATGACACCCTTTAGAATAATCCATGATTACCCACCTTTATCTTAAAGACATAAAAACATAGAAATACACCTAATCTATGAACTAGTCCCAAAATGTCAAGATTTTAATTCTCCCATTTTACACAAGTCATAAGCTTAGTTGGTTTGGATTTTAACTTAGTTATAGCTAGAGAAAACACAATTCTATTCATCAAAGAAAGAAAAAATAATAATGTAAGAAAACAAGAAATTAAACTAAGAAAGGACTGGAATCTAATCTAAAAATTAAAATACTGAAAGCAGGAAAGATTAATCTAGAAATAAAAATATTGAAAATAGGAAAGATTAATCTATAAAGTAGGAACTAGTCTATAAAATAAAGAAATATAATCTATGAAAGAAGGAAACTATTCTAATAAAGTGGGAAATATAATCTAATTATATAGCTACATTCATTTGTCCCTCATTACTCAATAACATCAGTAGAAGGTATAACCCTAAAGTAGTGCCTTAGAAACTATCCATTAATTGGATATGTAAGATCTTTTCCTTGGATTTATTTCAAACAAAACATGTTATTTCCCATGATCTTTAAAATCTAGTATGGTTCAATCCATAGTGGGGCAAACTTTTCATGTTGTCATTTCTTCTTATGGGATTTATCCCAAAGTAGTACTATATCTAAAATATTGAATGCTTTGACCTTAACTCTCTTATCAAAACACCTCTTGACCATGTATTGGTGTTTTATAAATGTCTATACAGCCTCAGTATTTAAATCTTATATATTGATTATGTTTAGTAGTCTTGATTCTACTTTATCGCTTAAATCCATGTAGTCCTGCATAAACTGATAAGTGGGTAACTTCAACATAATTGGGAATATAAGCTTGCATCCATACACCAATAGGTAGGGAAAATATTTAAGGGCTTACTTGTATCTAGTTTGGTCTACCCAAAGAACATACTTGAATAAATTATGCTAGTCGCTAGGCTTGTTTGTAGTTGATTTCTTAATTGCATCTATCAAATTTTTGTTTGTTAATTCTACCAGTCCATTTCCTTAAGAGTAATGTTTAGAAGTTGATCTGATAATGATTTGGTTATCATGTGCCCATTTATTAAATTATACTAATATGAAATCTAATTCATTATCATAAACTAGATAAATAGGCATGCCAAATCTAGTTGTTATGTGTTTCTATAAAAAGTGTATCACATCTTGTGCTCTAAAATTCTTTGTGGCTATGGATTTGGTATTTGTAGTGAAATAATATATAGAAGTAAGTAAAAACTTATGGCTTGATAATTAATTGGGGTTGATGACACCAGTGAATTTTGAACCCCACTGGGAAAATGGCCTTCAATAACTAGTTGTAAAGGCATTGTTGCATGTAATTATCTCTTGGATAGAGCTTGGAATTTATGACATGTTCTCACATGAGTGTGAGCATATTTGAAAATTATTGGATAGTAGTATCCCATTCTTAAGATCTTATGGGTTGTGATATTTATAGAAGGATGACCACTACCTATCTTTTGATGTAAGTTCTTTAAGATTTCTTTAGCTTCTTCTATAGATACACAATATTCATAAGTTCTTCTATAAAGGAATCCCTTATTAATCATGTAATGAGTAGATTTAAGCCTCAAATCTCTTCTTTCTATATATTGAGATTCAAGAAACAAGTTAATATAAGTAAATATTATATTATATCAGTATACTATTCTCCTTTAGATACTTGAGCTTCACATATCTATTCAATTATGATGTTCAGATCTAGTTGAGTCATTAGTTGAATAATGCCTTGCCCTTGAATTATTTTTACAAGCTTGATTTGTATGTCAAATTCTTGTAGCTTGGCCATCCACTTTCCTTTCCATTCTCCTATCTCATTCTGTGATAGGGAGATATTGATTGCAGGATCAAGAATGATGGAAATGCCTTTATTCCTCAAGATGTAATGCTAAAAATTATTCACTGATTTGACAAGGGCAAAAATATATTTGTCAATCATAGAGTACCTGAGTTCTACATCTTTTAGGTTCATGCTCATGAACATGATTTGATACTTTGTCTCATCCTTCTTCTATATGATGATAGTAGTAATTGAATAGTCTAAATAAAATTAGTATAGGTAGAAATATTTATTAAAATTTGGACTAATTAGCATTAGATCCTAAAATATTGCATCTTTAATGTCCCAAAAAGACTTTTTGGATTTAGGTGTCCATTATATTTTTGCATCTTACTTGAGCATGGCATTCATGGGTCTGATGATCTTTAAAAATCTTAAGATGAACTTCCTTATGAAGTTAATCTTTCTAAATAATGATTTAAGCTCTTTATTGTTGTTTGGTGACTAAATTTTTGAAATCACCTAAATTATATCTAGGTCAATGGTGATCCCATCCTTGGTGATGATGTACCCTAAAATATTACCTTCAGTCACTTAGAATATGATATTATTTGGATTCAGTGAAATACCAAACCTTCTAAATCTCTTGTATATGGACTATAGATGATTTATTTGGTCTTTCTGATTCTTTGAAAAAAACATAAGATCATCCATATAGATGATTATGCATTTTCCTATTAGTATTTTAAAAACATGATTCATGGCACATTGAAAGGTCACTCATATATTTATTAAGATAAATGGCATCCTTTTATACATATAAATTCCACACTTCATAGTAAATTCAATTTTCATTCTATCCTCAAATTGCACTAATACCTGATTGTAGACTAAAAACCTATTTAGGAAGGACATCATTTTAGAACCACTTACTATTTGTATCACCTCATCCAGAGAAGGTATGGGATAATTTTCATTTTTAGAAGCCTTGGTCAGGTTCCTAAAATTGACACATAATCTAATCTCACCATTCTTTTTTCTTAATGAGACCAAATTGGCCATCCAGGTAGAATGTTGGACTGGGAAAATGATTTTTGCACTTAAAAGCTTCCCCACTTCTCTCTAAATAAGAGGCTCTAGAATATGATTGATTGGTCTTTGCCTTTTTTTTAATTGTTTGTTATCTAGATTCAAGAGAATCATATGAGTGATGACCTAAGGGTCATAAACTTTAATATCTTCATATGTTCAGGTAATGACATGACTATATCAAGAAATTAAATCCTTCACTTATTATCTTTCTTTTGGGGTGCTAATGAGACCAATATTAACATAACATGGACTATGCTAATCTCCTAGAGTTTATTTTTTGAAGTCTGATTCATTGAATTTTGGCTATCTTAGTTATTATGCCTGAGTATCTATGTTGAATTGTCTTTCCAAGGAGACCAAGATGGCTAGAATTTGGTTCTCTTTAAGCTGAAGAATGCCCTCTTTGTTTGATTCCTCTTGATAGAGGTGATTAATATCCTTGTATTCAATGATTTGGGATTCAAATTCCATTGAATGGTTAAAAATTGAATAATTTTTTGGTCATCATCAAATACCTAGAAATTTTATACATTATTTAGAACAAAGGTGCATGGTACCAATTCAATGGATAAATTTTTTACTTTATATTCTTGTAATGGCTCTATATTAGTATAAATAGTAGTTAATGAATTAGAGGTCTGATTTTACTCTTTGGGAAGTGATTCTATTCTGAAATATTAAAATCTTTCAATCAGGTCCTACATTCTATGCTTGTATCTCTTCAAATATAACAACTTGCATTGAAATTTATTTCTGACTTGATTGACCACCAACTCTAATTATCTAAATACTCATAACTAATTCACATTATTCTTGAGGTCAAATTGTAATCCCATGATTAGAGCATTATAATCAAATCTATTATTAGTCCATGGAAATTATAACTTATACACTGCCAATAATTTTCTATATTGTGGATCAATCAACTACATCCCTATGCTTGATCCTTACTTGGATCTAGTTCCATCAAAGTTTAGAGTCTATATCTAATTGGAACCTTCAAGTTCTATATTTTATATGTAATAATGAGTAGTAAAAGTATAAATACCAAGGCTAAGAGACTCATACTTTACTCTTCATTCTTGACATTATACTCCATAATGGGACACATCATTCTTGGCTCTCTATAAATTCTTATTTGATTCACAACTCCTCTCCATGGCATCCATATATGATGAAAGTATATAGAGAGATATTCATTAAGTGTTTTGGAGCAATCCCTATTTAATACTAGACTATAGCCTTCAATTATATCCACCACTAGAATATCGATGGTCATTTGGACTCTTGACTCAAATGCTAATTAAATGCACACATTATTTAATTCTCCAACTACTGGGACCACTATCTTGTATAATTTTGAAACTATCCTCTTTGAAATGCTTGGCATCAAACCAAGATTTTGACATATATATGTAGGCCTGACATTTTTAGATGCTCTAAAATAACCTAAACAATTATGAATGTTCTTACTAAATACCCTAATAGTCAACAAAAATGGTAGAACTTCTGAATTTCTCTTGTAGATGATGTCAATGTTAGATGAATTTGATTTTTCTATGGATGAGTTCACCTTTTCCATAGCCATCTTCCCAGTAATGGACTTATAGAGTAGCTCCTTTTATTTGGTGATCTGAGCTAATTCATAAAGAGTTATATTCACCTTTATCTTCTTCATATTTTCAATAATATTATATCCTCTTTTGCTTGGTTCTTCCTTTCTATTCTATTTATCATTCCCCTTTGGAGGTGGTGGATTATTGTTTGCTTTAGGATTAGGAGGAATCACCATGGTATTTGGAGGAGTTGATGTTTTGAGTGGCTTATTATTCCTTAGATTATATGCACCTCTTTAGAACTGATAAAAAACATGAAATTCATCCATACTATCTTCTACCTCATTATCATATTTACCTAGAAAAGGAAACTCATGAGTTTCAAATAGCATGGTAATGCTAGAAGAACTAGGATCTAGATGATGCTTAGGTGGATTATTCATTTGATCTTGTCTAACTACCTCTCTTTGAAATATTTTGAATTTTGTGCAAAATTCAATGCAGTTGAGCTCACCATGCTCAAAATTATTATGAATTTTACACCAATTAGGAATATCCATCTTTGTTATGCTGAGTTTTGGAACCTTATTAGGTTTTTAGGCCTATTAAATGTTATTTTGTATCTCTAGAATCTATTATTGTAATTTCCAATTGGGCCATTTGCATTGCCCATCTTCCTTTGCATATTTAGGAGATCATTGCTCAAATTTTGAACCATATTATAAATAGAGTCAAGTTATATCTTTTTTTAATCCATACATAATAAAATTTTAATGGGGATTACAACTACATTTTGGTTCTGTTGATAACCATTTCTCATCACATGATTATTCAAATAGATAAAATTCTATTGTGTTGTCTGCATTAGTGGAGGCAACATGTACAATTGGTTATAATTTAATTATACGACATTCTATCCTACATGTGGAACTAGATTTAGTGTTATAAAATGGTTTTTGACATTATCCACTCTAGGCATTTGAGGATTGAGCTACATATCTATCATGATAGCCTCTTTGAATACTAAGACTAAATTGTTAGCTATAATTGATCTTCTCAAGAACATGTCAATGATAGGGTCCAAGGCATTCTTGTATATTTTAAATGCTAATGTCACCTCTTGTTTATATCTTAGGGTCAACCAATTATACATATTCTACCATCATGTGTTGAAAGCATAGATGGGCTCATTAGGTTCCCTCTTCATGCTGGTGAAGTGATGGAATAACAAACAAAGATTGGTAACCTATCAAAATTACACAAGAAAAGTTTCTTGACATTCATCCTAAGAAGTAATGGAATTGTTGTTATATTTAAATACCAATCATAAGAAGCATCCATAAAATTAAAAGGGAATAATATGCATGTAACATCCTCATCTACAACATTCTTTAGTCTTAAAACAACTTTAATTGATTTGATATGTTTTTTTGTTGTCCTTGCTCCTAAAGGAAAAAGGTATGGAAAGTAATTATTTAGGATTATAAGTAAATCATGCACATCTCCTAGGATGGTGATAGATCCAACTAACCAAGCTTGATGTTGAGCCATTGGTTGATTAAGAGGTAAAGGGTTCCTTACAAGAAATGGGTTCCCTACTAGAGAGGGATTATTTTGAACAAGGGTTATTACCATAGTTTTAGGTCTCCTATGATTTTCAAAGGGTGAGACTAATAAATCAACCTAGGAATTAGATATGGTCACTCTCCTAGGTGATTTTAGTATAACTCTACATAAAGGATAATTACTATTATCGAATTTTAATCCATCTTCTAGCACTAGTTAACTATTGTTATAGGTTTTATGCACGTCACAACTATAACAAGGTATCATATAACATTTTAAGATCTCAATGGAGGTAAACTATACTCTAGGGCATGATTTATAGGTATGTGATTTATTTTAACCTATTGATGGAATAGTGAGTAGGGCATATAGGTTATTGACAAGGTTTTTAGATAGAGGTATAGTTCTTAATAAGGGTAGTGAATCTCTATGTGAGTTAGATAGATGACTGGTTGCTAATATAGAGTAGGAAGATCTCAAAACAAACTCAAAAAATGAGGGAAGGGTAAGGAAAAAAGGAAATCTTCTATGGTTTTTAAAAACTACTTTCTTAGCTAGTTTTTAAAAGGACAAGTGCTCTCAAAAACCTATGCCTATTGCTAGAAACAATTTCACACGCACATTCAAACATGGATAACAATTCTAAGGAGATAAAGATGTAATAAATTCAAAATACTTAGGCAAAGGTTTCTCCTTTTATGGTAATATTTACATACCTTTAATTAGGAGATTATGTCTCAGGCTAGTGAAGTATATGAGGCAACTATTACACACACACAAAAAAAACTACACCCAAGAAAGCACTCATAAACAATCAAAATTATGAGTCAATTTGAATTTGACTATCTTAACCAATATATTTACTAATCCTTCAATAATTGTTTCACATCTACATATTAGTACATCTATCAAAATAATCAATAATTCATTCACAATTTTTTCACACTAAATATTATTGAAACATACAACCAATGAAAGTAACAACTAATTACATAAAAATTGGAAAGAAAATACACAAAAAAATTCACTGATGATAAAAATTGATCTTTCTCTTGTATTCAAAAGTCTCTGAACAAAATCTAAGTTGGATTACAATTATTTATATAGACTTGGGAAAGGGGTCACCTCATCCTCTAAGTTCATGTAAGTTCATGACATGTGATAGTCAGAACATGAATTCTAACTATGGTTTAAAATCTTAAAGAGTCTACTTATAGTTATTAGTTTAAAATAGCCTTTACCAAAGATATGCAATGTGTTCATGTGTATGAATACAAAGGAAATTTTTACAACTATAGTTCAAACTGTATTCAAACTTTATAATATGCATCATTTACCAAAAATGCACATGCCTCCTTTTATAAGTTGTGAGAATAGTTTGTTGATCTTCCAAATTAACCACCTTTAAATGAAACTCTAACATGTGCATGAAATACCAAAATCACTTTACTAATGTTTTAAAACTAGTGGCACTACATTTTGGCCATGACTAATCTAAACTATGCATTGCATTCTCACCCATGCCTTTTATAGAATCTAGATATTCACTTTTATTTTCTCCATTCAGATTAAAACATGCATGTTCATACTCTATTTTAACTATGAGACCTAATATATATTGATAAATATAGCTAAAGTATCCAAATATCTATATATTCTATATATAATTCCCTACTAGCTTTCAAAATGTGACATGTGTTAACACTTGATTGAGTCTAAGATCTTTGAAAATTCCACTTAGGACTCACACCATCGATCTTTATGTAATTTTTTAATATGGTTATTATATTTTTAGTTTTAGTTCATTGACTCCTATGTTCTTTACAATTTTCATTCCCTATTTTGTTATGCTTCATATATGTGCTACTTGGTAGATACTTGGTGCTCCTAAGCTCTATGTGCTGGGTTCCCATGATGGTGACACTTATCACTCTCATAGATATTTGACATTTTAACTCAGTCTCATGTAATTTGATCAAATGGGCCCAAGAAAAATTTCACCATAGGATCTTGAATTGAATCCAAATGGGTAATTTACAAGGTTAAATTTGGCATTCACACGACCATCAAATGATGTCCTCTCAACCATCAAATGATGTCCTCATGACTATCAAATTTAATTTTCTAAATTAGTTATTTTTGAGGTTAAATTTTACATTTCCTTGATCATAAAATGATTTCCTCATGACCGTCAAATGATGTTTGTGTGATTTTCAAATTTAATCTCGACAATTGGACACATGTCATTTCCTCAGGACTTCCTGCTCCTGCAAACATAATTACAAAATGACTTAGCATAATACTTTGGAAATAAGTATAAAGGACCTTGCATGAATATTCTAGCTGAAAGTTGTAGTATTATAAAAATATGATTTGGGCCTAGGCTAAAATATTAAATTAAGCTCAAAACATAATGCAATGCTCTCTAAGAAAAGGTGCCACTTGGTAGTCTAGTATTTGTTTCAGGGTAATTATTTTAGGAGAAATGTTCTAGGCTTTGTGTGTAATGAAATTATTTTGGGACTTTTGTGGGTTAATTATTTCAAAAAAAATGTTTACAATCATTCTCTTAAAGGATATTTTATTTTAGACTAAATAATCAAAGGAAAGCTTGAAGGGATGGTCTCAAAAGGGCTGAAGGGTATGATTTTTTAGATAAAATGTTTGAAGGAATTAACTAAAGGACAAAAATCCCAAGATAAAAGTCATGAAGGATTTGGTCAAAGGGAAAAAGTCCTAGGAAAAAAATCTTGAAAGGTAAATGGCCACTTCAAAAATGTTGAAAGATCACTTTTAAAATGTCTGAAGGGTAAGCAGCCACTTCAAAAACTCCAAAAGGTCACTTTGTAAAAGTTTGAAGGGAATGTACCCTTTTGAGAATTATTTTGAGCCTTTTGCATTGAATTTTTTTTTTGAAACACAAAGTATAAATAAATCAGTGTGGGGCAAAAAAAAGTCATGAAGGATAGGTTAATAGGGAAAAAATGCTTGAGATGAAAGTCTCGAAGGGCATGTTCAAAAAGGCTAAAGGGTCTACTTAATGCTAAAAATGATTGAAGGGTCTACTTCATAGGTACATTTCAATGGGAAAGGGCCCTTACAAAATTCCTAAAGGGTAAGTAAATAAATCTTGAAGGGAACTTTATAAAGTCCAAAGGGTATGTTCAGAAAGCCCAAAGGAATATGTGTCTTTGACAAAACTTTTGAAGGGTAAGTCAGAAGCAAAAGGGTCATTTAAAAAGTCACAAAGGAATTCCTATGAGGGAACTATTTCAAAAAAAAATTGCCCAATAATTCTCTCTAAGACTCAATTATTTTGTAAAAAATGTCTGAAGGAATTCTATTGGCTTGGAGAAAGTGTCTCATAAAAATGTCTAAAGGAATGGTTTTAGAGGGCAAAGGCATGGGAAATTTTTTTGAAGGAAATGTGCAGAATAAAAGTCCTAAAGGAGAAGTATGAAAGGGCCAAAGGTAAATTTGAAAAGGTTCAAAGGAATTCTGTTAGGAAAAATGGCCACAACAATAATGCCAAGCGACACATTGTATAATGCCCGAAGGGCAAGTTGGAAAGGCAAAAAAGGAGGATTTCAAAAGTCTTGAAGGGTAATCTCAAAATTTCTAAGGGAACTTTGGCAACAATCTAAAGGGTCTAATTTATAGGGGATAAAAGTATCAAAGGATATACTTCATAAAGGCCTAAGGGTAATCTCAAAAATAGCTACGGTTAGGTTTAAAAGGGTCAAAGTGCAATTCTATTGAGAAAAGTCTATTGACAAGATTATTCATAATAATAAGTCTAATTCAAGGAAATTGTTTCAGTAGAATTATTATGGGGAAAATTCTATGAAGATAAAATTCCATTGGGAAAAATATCCAAGACACAATAAACCCAAAGGCCAATTCATGTGGAATAAAATTTTTGAAGAGAAAATCCTAAAAACTCAACTCTGAAAACATAAATCCCAAAGTAACAATCCTAATAGAATAAAAGATAGTCAATTAAAATATAATATCAATATCATTTTGACAAAGTATAAGAGGCCAAATCATGATCTTTTCCTAGAATTTGTATAAGCATATATAAGAGGGGGCTCAAAATCAAGACAATAATCTTTAAAAAGTAGGTCCACATTTCTTATGGGAAAAAATGGGGGTGTTGGGTGTGATAGTTATATTATAGTAGTATCTTGTGGTGGAATGTGAATGTGTGGAGATGATGGGAAAATATGAGAAACTCTCCTAAGTGAAGTATAAGGAGGTAGTTATTATACAACCAATGATTGTATCATCCATTGAACAAAATCAAGATATTATTTTATGGTGTAATTGATAAACAAAGAGGGATATCTGAGTCAAGAGAAATATTTTTGAATTAGAACCATCATCTTGGATTTTAACTTTATTCCCTCAAAGGAGACCTCAACACAAGTTTTTCTTGTATTTTTCTCTTTGTTTGGGTCTTCACCATAATCATCACTACCATATTTATTCATTGGACACAAAATAATATCAACACCATTTTTTATCATCATTTTTGGAGTATATATACGTGCATATTTCAACAAAACTAAAACCTTAGATTTTTGGGCACTACTAGCTCCTATGAAATCTATATGTTTTTGGTCAAACAAATTCAATGACCTTATTAACACGAACTTGGTTCTCTCTTATAGGTATGTGACCTCAGTCTTAGACTAGATTATTACTCTTAGATGAATCACCATGATTCCTTCAAGGTAGCTCGACTTAAAATTTTGACTTCCATCATTGATCATTATATTAGGTACCCATTATTTAGTGATTTTTCAACTTTTATCTAGGCTTAGGCATCCCAAATCACGTAATCAGAATTAAAACTCATTATAAAAACCAACCCAATTACCCTCCATATGAAGTTTATGAATATATGACTATCTAATATAAAGATTGGATTATACGTAACCTTTTCTATTAAACAAAGGTCTTCTCATGTGAGGTGAAAGAGTGATATGGTGTATTATAATTTCAATCTTAAACACATATATTTCATGTTTACATGCATATAATCCTAGATAAATTAGGAATAAAAATCCTATTGCATATCCCTTCTAGCACTTATAATAAACATATTTAAAAAATTAGCATTATTCAATAAATAACATCTTATCATTGGCTAGACATGAAAGCCTATGGGGAAACCTTTGAATTCTCAAAATATAATATAGAATAATTTTTTAAATTAAATGAAATGGATTCCTTATTACAACACCAAATTGACCCCTTTTTATAAAAATTGACTTCTCTAGTCTCCATTTAGTATCTTCACTATCCTTGTGGTGAATGCATCATTCACTCTTTTAAAGCACTTATTTTTTTCCTTAAAAATAATTTAAAGAAATAACTTCAATAATCTCATGGCTAGTTATGTATTTACCAACTATGTGAGACCAAGATATACATGTTAAGAATCAATATTGTATACTAAATATGAATTCATGTATAATGGCTCAGTGGCCACCACTTTGATGAGCTGGTCTTTGATTTCATCAATAATCATATTCACCTAATCAATGAACTTATTACCACCACACATGATTCTCATTGGGACAAACATACAAGGATGATAATACTTAGTTTTTTTCATTGCCTGTCACCTCATTAAGGAGGGTGAAAATGTTCTATGTTTTTTTAAAAAACTAAACTCTAGTGAAACTCTTGGGGAGTTTGGATATGGATTTATATTTCACCTTTAGCTGACATTTATTCATAATAGTGAGATATTTATCTATATTTTTATGCTAAAATGTCTGCCCAAAATACGCACTCATACTAGTGTATGCATTCATATGTGGATTATGAATTCCATTATCAATGGCTTCTCCATAAATATTTTCCACTACAACATCTCTTGAATATATTACTTCCTTTGTTTCTACATTTTATTATTGTGCATATACTAGGACCAATTTCATACAAAACACAAAAAATATAAATATGGATACTTCAGGAAGGCAAATTTTTTCCATGAGGTCACCCATAGAAGTAGTTAACCTATTATTGATCCTTATATTAAATTCATATATATCATGTCTTATTATTGAATTACAGACATTAAAGAAATCATTCTCTAGCATAGTCAAAGGATCCTAACCTAGGTATTTTTACATCATTTTAGCTATGATGGTAAGTTGAAATGCAACCTCAGTTAGTTATCTAATATTACCATAGGGGCTTAGTGGGAGAAAATAAATATGATATCATATAGGTTAGATAATGGTGGACATGAAATCATTGGCCCTCATTGTCAACTCTCCCTTTGAAGTCTAAATGAAACAACTATAACTTTAGATTTCCATGGGCATAATAATATTTACTATGATAAAAAATCACTAAAAATGGACTCTTCATTTGATGAAGTATGTATAACTATGAAATTAAAAAAAATTAAAAAAAAGTTCAGTATCTAGGGAAAAAATGGATTTGGTATGAGAAAATGGTGGGAGAGAATAGCTTTATCCCAAAATATGAACAAAACATGATGTAACTAAAAAGTTTGAATTTAAAATAAATGAATGAATGAGTCATAAAAACTATTAGTATTGGTAGTGAGGGTCATTAATTTTCCTCATGCACATTTCACAATACCTCACAACAAGGACACCATGGGTCAATGAACATGATATAGTTGTGACCATCTCTATAGGGATATGATGTCCTCACATCATGGGCACAACATATGTAATGTTCCCAAAGGTATTTATCTAATTTTAATTATGGTGGGGCATGTCTACCACATCACTTTCCATTGGGAATTCAAGAAGGCCCTTCTTCCTAGTTGTGTGACACACACAGGCTGTGTGAGGTGCATACGGCATGCTTTAATTTTTTTATTTATATAGAATTTTACTATTTTTGACTTAATTAATTCAAAATTTTCAAAACTTACATTATTAAAATTCACAAAAAATTCACTTGACAAGAATTCAAATTTTGACTATCTCTAAATTGACCAATTTTGACAAACTTTTGACTTAACTCAAACTTGATGTTGATGCAAAAAAAATGGGGGCTTTAGAAAGTGGAAATTTAGGGGAAAACACATGACTATAATTGGTCACTTATTCCCAAAAAAATGTATACATTATCTTAAAAACCCTCACATCAAACTATCATTATCGAGTTTCAAAAAAATAACCATCAACTTTAAAAAATATTTCAAAGATTGTGAACTTCTATACATTGAAATAACATGCCTCAACTTTTAAACATTAATGGTGAAAAACATGAAATTTGTTTGAAAAAAATTATATATTATAATATGTATCATCACTTTAGGCTAAATATCCAAAACTAAAAGGTCTTTGAACCAGCTCATTTTTTCAAGTTTTACTATGAATATGAAATGTCCACATTAATGTTGTATAAACCAATGAAAAATGGACATATTTTTCTTCAATTCTCATTGAATCCTATGAAAGCTACAAAATAAGTGTCTTAATCATTAAAAAATTAAAATACTAACATATGAAAGTGATCATATATTTTATTATAATTTAACATCTGAATTTACTCAAAAACTATGAATATATGTCTTTGTCTCATAATAAAAATAAATTAAGCACTAAAATTTATTACAAAATATGACAAACTCAATTATGGTTGTATACTTTAAAGTATTTCAAATACTTTTTAGATTCAACTATTAAATTTATAAATTATCTATGTTCAAATTAAAAAACTCAACAATATCACAAAAGACTATCACATGAATTATTATATTTGTTGTTAATTCGAAATAGATATGACCAAGAGTTAAAATTTCCAAATGTTGACAACTTCATTTTTTTCAAAAAATAAAATAATAACATAATTTATATATTATATGCTTGGGTAGTTTTTCCATTTTAATTTTAATAAAACCTTTGAAATGTGAATGTATGACAAATAATCAAAATACAATCAGATAATAAAAAACATAAGTATATATGCAAGTTGGCCCAAACTAGACAAAGGTATCAAATCACAAGATAAAGCATAATTTATTAAGTTTATTTTCTAGAAGAAAATATTTTAAGAGGGATAAATATTTTATAAAATATCATATGGAAAATGTCCCTAGAAATACTATTGCTCATATTATAGTTTCCAATGACCTTTCTATGACATTGATTTCCAAAGTGATAATATTCTAATTTAAATATATAGGGCAATTGAAAATAAAGAAGAACATCCCAAGGTCTATAAGGTTACATCTTAAAAAAAATTCCTAAATAAAGATTATAACACTTCTTATAGCATTAAATAATAAAAATGACCCAAGGAATTTCCATCTAGCTTTCCATCTCGTATAGATTGTGATTGTCATGAAACATTTGAATGCATTGGAGATATAAAAAATAGACTCCAAGATATAAATAAATTTCTTTTAAAATAATATGATTTTATTAATATATTTTTATGCATACCATTGGGTAATATTATGATCTACTTTCCATCATCTTTAACACATACACCATTCATTTTAAGTTAAATATTTTGTTTTATAGTATGTTATGACACATAATTTAGTTTTTCATTTGTTATGACACGTAATTGTATTTAATTATTATTTTACATTTACATAATACATGTATTTAGGAATATATATATATATATATATATATATATAATTAAAACATGCATATGAAATAAATATACACATCAACTTGTAGAAAACATAAGGCCAAAAATATCCTTATATATAACACATAATGAGAAAGTATCTCATATGTAGTAAAAAATGTGGTCCTATAATGCAACTAAATAATACATATAGACACATTCTCTAATGAGTGGGGAAGTTTTTATCACCACATTCATTTATATATATAACCTTATGACAATCATAACACTACTATAAGTTATATATACTGGTGTTTCCCTAACTCTACTACCAATTCAATTGTTTCAACTAGTTCCTATGGCTAAAAGGGACCAATAGTATATTAGATTATACAAAGTTCATGTATACACCTCATTCAAATATACCAATAATGAAATAATTGGATCCAAACAAAATACCTACTGGATCCATAAGTGATACTCTCACACCCTCTTCCTATTATGGGTATTGTTAAGACTATCTGAGACAAGCATTAACATCATCCTCACTTTGATACTCCATAAACAACACTAACTATGACTGATCCATGGGCTCAAACAGGAAAGCACAATACCTAGTTATATTTTTATCCCTATTAAGTGGATCCTCTACCTCTGAAGTATCCTAATTAAACTTCCATATCACCCCATCAATCATTGTAATCAAAATAGCTTATGATGCAATAAAAAACAATAACAATCATTAGAATTTAAAATGTAAAACTACAAAGAAATAAATGAAAAAAAATTATGACATACTTAACATAATTGATGGGATATAATTTTACTAGGGGATTCAATGACATCATGATCCTTATTCCTAAGACATCTTATCCTATAGGAGAATCTATCACTACATATATAATTACAACTCCATCACTACCTATGTCCCCACCCCCAACTCCATTGTCATCACCACCAAACCTAACTCTTATAGGTGAAGATTTAACTATTTAAGGATTTAATATGTAGATCCTAATCTATATTAAAGGCTTGGATCTATTTTTATTTTGGAATGAAATTGAGATTTATTAATTCTATGAAACTTTCCAAAAATAGTAAATATAAGGAGAAAGTGAACTTATCTAGATATACACAGAGTTTCTCATAGATCTAAATACTAGAGATGATTAAGCAAAAAAATTGGAATATTTTGTTTGTTGATTGTTTTTTAAGAACTATCTCTAAACAATATCACCACCCTAAGGAAAGTATCACCATGTGGCACTAGTGTCTAAACCTGGTGTCAGTGTTCCTCTTGTTGTGACTATCTACAACTTTTAGGGAAATTATTATAAATTTTTAGGGTCCTAAAGGTGATTTATTATTGTTTTGGGGGTTCATCTATGTCATTATTTTGTGTGATTATTCTCTAAAACCCTAATGAATACCTATACACATGAAACAATAAAATAATCAAATGTAAAAGGAAAGTAAAAACTAGGTTATGGGATGTTACAATCATATGAAGCATTAATCACTACCTACATTAACCCCAATGTTAGGGGTTTCAGATCACATTTAGTTCTCCCTTAGGAAATGGGCACCATAAAATTACATGATATACCAAGATGAATTTTTCCTAGGCCCTTCTTTTATCAAGCATGTAAATATATAGGTGTGAATGTTAAGTAGTATGCAAATTATTGGAGCTATACTATTGATTTATGTGATGTAATAAGTGATAAATAATAAGTACTAGACAAAAAATAACTTGTGAGGATATTTATATAGGAGTATATTTGTTTAGAATACAATACCTTGTTCACTGGATACAAAGTTTTGAGCAAGATATAAAAAATATAAGATAAGGGTAATGGAGGGTTCAAGACTCAAACATGGGTGAAAGATCCCATTGAAAACTGAAGGTAAAAGTGGATAGTAGCTCCATGTGGAACTACTATCCTAAAAATGTCACTAATGTCCAAAGGCTTAGAACACAACAAAAATTAGGGATGATAGGCTAAGGGCCCTTAAGACTAGGAAAAGGTTAATTGTGACTACTATGGGTATTAAAAATAGGGACAATAAAGCATAATAAAGATTAAATGACTCAATATGGCCTCTAAAATAAGTAATATAACCATCACTAAGACCATTTGTGTGAAGGAGCAACAAAATACATAGTACTTGTGATTGCTTGACCAAACTAGGGTGTTTACATTTGCTCCCTTTTTATTCTAATAATGAAATGAAATATAAGTACTAGAGTAAAAGAAAATAGAAATGTGTACTTGTACTTACTTATGTTAATGAAATATATATTTGTCCCACTTCTTGCCCATAGAAGTGGATCAAAATTAGAGTTTAATATGTGAAAGGTAACATATGCTATAAATTTACCCTATACCAAAACTGAGTGTGTAAGCTAAATGTGTGGAGAAAAAAGACTTTCTTGCTTCCACTCTAAATCTGAGTAATGTAAACTAAAGGTGTCGAAAAATAAGGCTCACTTTCCCCCACTCTAAATCTGAGTACTATAAACTACATGCATAGAGGAACAAGGCTCTCTTATCCCCACCATAAATATAATTAATGTAAACTAAAGGTGTGGAGAAAAAAGTATCACTTTCCCCCACTCTAAAGATGAATAAAGTAAATTAAGTCTAGTGTAATGCTATGGATAAACTACTAAGATGGACCTATGAATCAAAATGGTGAAAACATGGTGATGATACTAGTGATAATAATGGAGTAATCTAGTAAATCTAAAAATGGGAACCAAGAATGTGTGTTTTGCACCATTTCCCCTAATATTGATATTTAAGTGATGTAGTTGTGTATCTGAATATCTAAGTGAATTGGTATACCTATGTTAATCTTGTATATTTTCATTAAGTGTATATTTGAATACATGTGTGTCTCTATATCTAAAAATTTGTAAATCTATATGCCTATTTAAACATGCATGTCTATATCTAAGAAAATATATGCAATGGAATGCTTATGTAAACCTATGTAGACATATATGTTCGTTTAATATGAATAAGTTGTGTAACTAAATGATTTTTTAAACTTGTATAGACATGTATATTTGTATAATATGAATAATTTATGTAATTTAATGTCTTTGTAAACTTATGTATACATGTACGTTTATATAACCTAAATAAGTTATGCAATTAAATGTTTATGTAAACATGTGTATACATGTATGTCTATATCTCTAAACATATGTGACTTTGAATGCCTATGTGTCTAAAAATTTGAATGTAACCAAAATTTTTAAGGATTACTTGTGGTGGTTTTTACTTGTCAATTTTGACGTTGTATTAGGTTTTAATAATGTATTGATTATGTTAGAGTTTGATAATTTAGTGTGTAGTTGTATAGTTACTTGGTCTATTGTATGGTTAATAGTATATAATTATTTTTAACATTTTTTAGTTTTGATAATTTTGATAGGATTGGTTTCACCAATATGGGATATATTGTATTGGTATCAATTCCTATGCACAAGAAATAATTCTTGAAATAAAGCAACAGTTCTTAAGATATGGAAATAATAAGATAGTTTTATTAACTAGTAAAATCGGTACACAATGATAAACTTAATAGGATGGCATTGAGTAATTGATGAATTAAATAGGTCATTTTGAATAGTTTTTAATTAATTTACATGGTTTGAGTGGGAATAAGTTTGAGTTTGAGAGAGAGAAACATGTTGAGGATATGAGATGTTAGGTTCTTGTTCTATGAAGAGTTTGAGGCACTTAAGCTAGGGAAGAAGTTCACTTCGTAAGTGATCCTAACTTTTTATGTATTTAATCATTTTTATTTTTTGTTTTATATAATTTTATAAAAGAGGGATATTTTTGGCTTGTTTTGTAAAAGGTGGCACTACTATCCCACTTTGGGTATTAGTGTCTAGTTTCTAGCACTAATGTCCAGAGTGTGTCACTACTATCTAGTATCACTATCATCTGGGCAAAAATACTATCCAATAGATCCCAAATAGGTGATCAAAATTTCTAATTGATTTTTTATTTTTGTGTTATTTATTTTTTTACTA